>VICI01003430.1:0-13300 GCA_019593645.1 Akabosia matsudoensis | reverse complement strand
TTCCCGACTGGATAAGGTAAGCGAAAAGTGCTTAACATCGGCGATGCCCAAAATGACAAGATTTTTATCTACTTTGCCCCACAATTTCAGCTTTGTAGGTTCAGGCATCGTTTTGTTTGCTGTGTTGGTCGTAGGGCTGAGACTGGTAGTGGAGGGCAAAAGTGACAGCAGCCCGATGAAGAGACGTATGCGTTGGATTCTAAAATGAAAACGGTGCAATAAAGGCTGAACTGAAATGATGATTGAACATTTTCGCTTTGATTGTATATTTTATTACTTTCGCGCGTAACTCTCAACAAGACATGGACATTGTAACGTTTCAGAAAAATTTCAAAATTGTAGAACTACTAATATTATAATGCACTGACTGCAATTCTAAATCGATTGTGTAATCAAACTTCTGTAATGACCTAATGTACTAGCAAGCATCGCAGAAAGGAAACTGAGAAATGGTTACGAGCTTATTCTTTGCTCGGTTTCTTCGGAACCAGATTCAAAGAGCCACACCCTGCATATTTCAAGGAATCGCCATTCACTCGCATCGCCACAACCATTTGTTTCACTAGTTTCTCCAGAATATGGTCTGCTTTTTTGTTGAAACCATCCAGGAATCCCATATTCCCCCCACGAGCGTATACTATCAGGCATAGTTTGGAATTGCAGCACTCCACCTCTGTTCGAATTTTGGAGAGAACTGAAATCAAATGTGTAGCATTAGAAAATGTAGCATTCACCGTAATAGCACTCTAAAGCTAAATCTTGGAAATGTGATATACGTTTTCCTGGATGCATCGGATCATCGTCTGCATGAATACTGAACACAGGAACGGGTATATGTAGGATACGACCTATTTGACTGATTGAGTTGAGGTATCCATCTATTGTGTCATGACCTCCTTGAGGTGCCGTCATGAACTTGTAAAATTCAGGGGTTGACTCAGTTCTCATTGCATGGTGATATCGCACTCCAGGCTTCCATCCTTTTCTTTGGCTTTGTTTGTGAAACCTTTTTTCAAGACAAAAACGCATGCTCATCGGTTATTATTTGTCTTTAGTCATCTTTTTTTGCAGAAGAGCTTTGCGCATTACCGATAGCACACGTTTTTAATGGTATCCAGATTAGTTCTATGCACGAAATAGTCAGCTAACCATCCTGAACTTGTCACGTGCTTGTACGCCCCTTCTGTGTCCCATTCAACGGATATGAATATGCAAGCGAGGAAGATTTCTTTGGCTTGTTCTCCATGTAAGCGGAAATACTCGCATGCAATCGTTCTGCAAGTGAATGAACCCATTGTCAGAAATGTATGGCTTTGAATGATTAGAGATAAACTGACGAATAAAGTAATTTTCCAAGATTTCGTGAAATACTTTGAGACATTCTTACCCCGCCATGCCTTGTTGAGCAATTAGTAAAAAACGGTCGTTTGGATGCTGTTCACGAAGAAACGCCATTACCTCATAAAAATCCTGACAGTCATTTGGCACATTTATTTTTGCATTCTAAAGAGCGCAAAGTTTACTAGTTAGAACGTTAATTGCTGTTGAGGGTTTTAGGTTAGTAAGGCAGGCCTATTGCGTGACTGTGATAATATTATAAGAATTAAAATACCCGGAAGTACATCCCAGCTAGTCCACGATAATTGACAACGTAAGCTTTTGCACCTGATCCGATGACCGCTTCAACCAGCGTAATCATAGAATTCGCCTTTGAATCACTGTAAAGACCAGGAATGATAACGACCACGAGGGGTTGTTCATTAGGATTCATCAGACCAGGTAATACCGCACAATCCAAGGCAGCTTGACCTCCATCCGAAAAAGTGAACAGCTTTCGTCGGTACCTCACTGCAGTCGTATCTATATCACGGTATGAGCTAGAAAAGTAGGTTTGCATTCTCCCAGACCAAAACCATGGGGGATAATATTTTTCCTCAGTTTGCTTCACGTAATCGTTGATGAATTTTAGGAGAATTTCGTTTCCACAATAGACTTTCGGCTTCTATTAAAATATATCGGCCAATTTAAGTCAAAGGTAAGCTTTTAGATAGTTTTGTCAAAAAAACGAAACCAACCTGTACAACATGGAACCGATAATACAGCCAAAACGCCAAGAAACTTGCAATGATACCAACGATTAGATCAAAATAAAGGCCGATTTGATGTCTCAATCGAACAATCACAATGGGGAGCGCACGAAGTCGCTTCAAAGCCACGAAAATCATATTTTTTTATTCTCAATCTGCTTAAAATCACAAAATTAAATTTTCTAAAATGGTAACAACATGTATAACTCTCTTCTATGTAGGGTATTTTAATTTAAAAAACGTCATATTCCATGCGTCTCGAGCCTCTTGGAATGTTTTGGGCAAGTTGGCCTTCCAACGACTTGTTTAATGCTGTTCGTCAATAACGTATTTAGATATCAATGCGGGAAGGCCAATCGATAAATATCCTATTTTCAATATTGAAAACATCCCAACCGGTCGTATCTCTCAATCCATTTTACATCGTTTGTCAATATGTGCAGGATCCTTCGAGGAAATCTGGGGAAAGTTAGAATACAAAGAAGGGATAAAGTAAAGTCAAATACACGACTTGATAATGATTGACTGCAAATGTCATACTGTATTGTGTTGAATTACAAGTTATTGTATGTTCTAAAGTGGGTCAAGTCAAAAGTCCCAACTATTGCCGGAATGAAAAGGACGCTAATTATTATCGCAAATGTATACTCTACGCGTACGTATCCACTGTTTTTCTATCGATATGTTTTTGACTTGTGTTGGAATGTATTTTATACGTGTGCTAAGGTTTACCTGTGGGAAGGACAGTTTCGTCAGATTTGAGCCGTTTATTGAACATTAAAGACGCTTTAATTTTTTATGACTTGCGAGAACAGTTCGTCAATACTTGGGTTCGTTCTTTGTTAAGAGCTAGCAAACGTGTAGTATTTCATTGCTTTCATGGATAGCTCCAATTATGCTGGAGTTTGTATATTCATTATTCATACGAACAGTGAAGCCCCAAGTCAGTAATATTTTAGATGTGACAAAAACACGGCTAAGACAGCCAGCTCTGTTCTTTTCAGAGCTTGTCAACAGTTGGGTGGAGAAAGCTAATGGTAGCGGCATTGTAAGAGGTAAGAAAATCCTTTGATTTTAATGGAGAACAACTTTTCTTTCCTACACAGTACTTTTTATGCACGTTACTACTTTAAATTTTTTTAATTTCTAATCATGAGTCAGATTTTCCTCACGATCATTGATGCAAAAGTGAACCTATAGAGCTACATAATCACCCACAATAAATAAACGGCACCTGCGGATTAGAGCAAACATGGTGTGCACAAATATGTTTTTGCAAAGAACTAAATCCCCAGGAGAGTGCCATCGAAAAAAATAAGAAAAATGTCGATGAAATGAAATGTGGTTTAAACATTGCCAACAACAAATCGACTATCTGAATTGATGTTCATCGTTTAGTAGGTTGCGCAAGAAGCTTTTATCGAATTCGCGTCGTAGTCATGATTGACTTGATCAGCTCGGTATTTTGCAAAGTGAAATGAAACCTGAAGAAACTGGAAAACTAAGTATGAAAGAAAGTTGCATTATTGCTTGATCAAGTTAATATTCTCGAAAAAATAGTACTACCTATACTCAGTTGTGAAAAAACAAATGTCATGCTCGCGACTGTTCAAGGTTGCGAACTTTATGGACGTCAACATTTCATGAACAAAAATGTTCAATGTATATTACCTTATATTTGAAATCCCGTTTGGGACAAGAAAGATTTTGCGTTGATCGATAAATGTATGTGCTATAAGATTTTAAGGGAAAATTGTGCTCTCAAAAAGAATACTTGTTTATTATCAGGAGTAAACGAACCTTAAAAGGTAAAAAAGTATTTAACATGAGATCATTGACTGAAAAGTATAAAGTTTTACCATCAAACCAATTTCAACAAGTTTTGAACCCTGTGTTTATTTTTTGACCTTTCAGCGACAAATTAATCCCAACTCAACTAGTAAAAGTATAACTGCCATTTACACAACTTGTTCCGTGCACCTTAGCCATGAACATCACGCTGTTTCATGATTACAGCTTGTTAATTTCATTAATGAATTGGATCCAAAACTATTTATTACCACGCGGCATGAAAGTGAAAATGTGTTTCATCGGCTTCAGTGAGGAAAATAAATTGTCTTAAATTAGTTTCTCCTACAGGTATACAGAGTCATTGTAAGAGTCTGTAATTAGTATTGATATCGTCCACATTAGTTTTATTAAAGAAGGTTGGCTTTGAACATGTTGACTGAGGTTCAGCCAGGTTGAACTGGAAAAGTATAATTACGTATGTTAATGTGGTGGAAACTATCTGAAATACAGAAAAGAAACGAAAATTTAGTTTTTTCTAAGTAAACCGAACTGATGTTTGATATAGATGTTTTTAAACATGTTCCAAAACTTCTCACCCCACCCACTAAGGCTTTGTTAACATCGAAAATACCCGCAGCCGAAACTTTCCAATTCCAGGAACATACATAATGGACCAAGTCTTGAACTAGTTTATTGTCATAGTCCACTTCGTCCATACAAGAAACATAGTCGTCACTTTCAACTGTGGAATTCAAGCGCTTATCCATTCCTTTCCATTTATTACTTGGCTTCTCATTGCAAGCTGTTGTAAGGAGCCATGCTTTATACAATTTGTTCTTCCAAAATCCTAGCTAGAATGATGAATGAGATTAAAAATAAAATGCTCATGCACGATTCTCAAAAGTAGCGAAAGGTGTTCGCGAGATCTTAATGACGCGATCTTATTTAGACTATCTGCAAGATTCGCTAAAACAAGATTTGCTGAAACGCTTTCGCTACTTAATAAAATCGCAAATTTATTTGTCAGATCAGAGTTAAACTCTCAAATGTTTACCCTATCATGGATTTCGGATCCCAGTTTTAAAATCACTAGTTGGCCTGCTTCAATCCAAAGTATAATAAAGTAAAGCCACCATTTAAATCCCAGCTCAGATTCTGACTGCAGTAGAATACCATTCAGTGAATGAACGATACAGAAAACACTTCGCACAACAACGCCCAAAATTACAGGTCCAACACATCTATCGTATTTGTTTGCTAAACTCTGTACCCAATCGAATCTCTCTACAAATGCACTGAAGCTCATTTTCTCGAACCCATTCCCTTCTTCAGTATCACTCAATCTTTTCAAGTTCCGAAACTCGTTAGTCATTCTACGAGTAGGGGGTTGCTCATCATTTGCAGATTGTGTAATCAATGACCGTATGGACGGTGACGGGTTTACAGAAAACCGCTTTCTCAGAAAATATCCTTTGTAAATGTGGTCCTCTAAATGCACACAGTAATCTTCAAATGTCCACAACATGTGAAACGTACTGATTACAATAATATCGTACGCAAAAATAATAGAAGAGGCGTTTGGTAACGCAGTAAATATGCCGTAAAGGAAAAAGTATGTAAATCTCGGAAAGAGAAATGACGAGTCTGGATATGAAGCTGTCAGCGATGCAAATGCACACACTAAAAACAACGCAACTATGTAGCGAGGTACTCCAAGAACCCACAAAGAAATCTTGTGACGGCTCCAGCATTTCCGGAAAAAACCATTAAGGGGTTTGTACTTAGGCTGTTCCAACGCATTTAGCAGGTCAGCAAATTCAACGTTGACGCGGTAAAAATGGAAGCGAAAGTAAATGTCAAATAGGGCAGCTAGAAGAGCAACAGCATCCGACATTATCCGCTCAGAAAGGGACATTTTATTTGAAATCGGTAAGAGTTTGAGGTGACAGTCTATCCAAAAGGCGTAACTTATTAAGTTCAGAGTGCAGGCGTATGCTACGTAAGGATGAAAACAGTAACCGGTTGGAGAAGGAAGACCCCAATGGCTTCCGGATGTAGTATATTCCAGCAAGCCATGCTTGCCAAGAGGAGAAACCAAGTCCACTCAGCACCATTGCTCTTCACACAAATGTACCAACGGTTCAAGCGTGACAGCCATTATAAGGGTTCTTCTTGATTTTAGTCGCCAGCTACTGAATCAATACTCCCGTGCTTTGGAAAATCGTTGATCTTTCAAGCTAAACGCATCATCAAACCACCATTGCGCGGATATGACCGTTATTAATAACGAAAAAATGGCAGCAATGTTCTAAACTGAAATGACGATGCCCCAAAAAGCTAGACAGTTTTTGCATTACAATTTTTGCAAATGCATTTAGGTTCATACTTGGCTAATTTTTCGATGTTCATGGCATTTTTTGAAACCATGATAAACATGATATCTTTAATTACTTACGTTATTCCCACTGGACCATCGATTAATAAGGTTTAATGAGTATAATGCACGCATACTAGTCCTACAAGTCCCCATTCTCGTTACATAGAATTTTGTATGTGAATGGAGTGTTTTTTTGTTTTTAGTTTGTGAAATACAACAACCGATCGTTGCCTGATCGCAAACCTACATGAAGTTTAGTAGAGACTTCCATAATTATAACATTAACGATAAGCTTCGTAAGCATAGAGGTTTTGAGAAAGTGCTATCAAATGCTGTGTAAGCGCTATTTTACTTTAGAGACCTTGAACTTGTTTACGCCACGACCCAGACAAAAGGTTGACAAAACCACTGAAATGACTGATAACAAATTTGGTTCAAGTGTTTCCAATTGAAATTATGCATTTTCAACTGGTTATGCAAACATAACGCGAGTATTGAACTTTTTGAGCGCTATAAACAAACGATGCTGTCGGATCGTAATTGATCCTAGTTCAAAATCATGGATCTTATGAACGTTAAGCTAGTTAGCTTCGTTGATATTAAAGATTCCAAACTTGATGTCGTCTTCTAATCACTGTTTCCAAAAATTGCATTGCAAAAAAAAAGTATCAGCATGAAATTATCTAAGCAGGAATGCGCCGATGATGAGGTATATTCATGAGAAAGTTGAAAGTTGATGTATCACAGAAATACGTAAGTTTGCTTTGCTTTCTCAGAGTATCTGGAAGAAATACATCGATTCCATTATTTCTTCAGTTTATTTGCGCCGCTGACTTCGCGTACTTTTCAGAGAATTTTTGATCGGCAGAGTTATATTACGTGTGACGATCATCTAACGTGATTTGAAATGTTACAGTAATCAACCCATGAATGAAAAGGAAACAGTTCATAGGAAGAGTTCCACGGGCCTAACTTTCAATGAACACAGAAGACGTGTTTATTTGTTTAACTTGTGTCACTTTCTTCCTGACGTCAACCAAAACGCATATTGGTATGAATTACCGCAGTTAAAATAACTTTTTAATGTTTGTCAGGCTTTTGGATATAACTAGAGTGAGAGAAAGAGAGAGAGACAGAAGCAATAGCAGAATGTGACTACAACAGCAAGCGACAGGAAATGTGTAATAGGAATCTCGCTAACTAAGCTTCTTTTAATTTCGATAAATGAGTTTCTCATGCAGCATTCCTAAATCAATGGCTTGACTAATCATTATCTGTGGCTGAGGATAAGCATGCAAGTATGTTTCTTTTGGTTCATGATGTTCATCATGATAATCACATTAGCCATTCATATGACTTAATTTACTCTTGTAGTCAATGAACCGTGAGCATAAGACTCATCACACCACTTACTTGCACCTAAATAGGTTAATAATATGCTTGAGCATCATGCGGTAGTAAAGTCAAATGAGCTCTTATTGTGTAAGATAAGAATGACTGACAAGCACACTAGAGCAACGACCGTCCTTCAGAGAATGCAATCATGATATAATTCATACCGTCGCATGCGTATCAGCAAAACTAGGCATACATTTGTTGCCAATTTTTAAATTGCTGATATCGAATGCGGTAATCGAACAGTGACAGATTAGAAGATGTCAACTAAACAATACTCTATAAATGTCGAACATAACACCACGTGTACATAATATATATGATCCTGGAAAGATTTAATTACATTTTGAATTTGCAAATACACATGATAGTTCACCATTCGGTAATTTAGATAACTGTTTTTTAAAGTGAGTTTTGACTTGAATTTTTTAAAGATAAAAGAAGCATCCCAAAATTCCTTATATGTATATGCATTAAGTATGCATTAAGTATGCTTTTTGTTACAAACAGCCAAGTCGAAACTGGAGAGCTAGAAATGCGAGGGCACAGTGTGACCGGTCAAGAGGAGAGATTCCATTATAAACATGGAATTTTTGTTACAAAAGTGTGCTATAATCGCTTTTCAATATCCATTAAAATTCAATTGTCAATCAAGTTGTTTTTGCGACCGTTCATTGATCCAGTCCTTTACATCATCATGCAGGAACTGTGCCATTAGACTGTGTTTAATCATTTTGTATAAAAACATGGCCAAAATATGAAAATAATTCAACATACAGCACGAAGTAAGTGTTCCGGAAATATTGAAAAGTCTAAGCTTTTACCTCAAAGTAAAATGAGGGAAATATGGCGCTGCACACATTACACCGGGATTTGGTTTCCTATTTTCCATATCTCAATTAGTAGTCAGTCCAAATTAAAAGAGGTTATCAAAATGCGATAAATTCCGAAATCTATGGCTCCTCCAATGATGCATGTACGCAGTAATTTTTTGTTGTTCTGTTAAAAGTCATGTTGTATTTATGTGAAATCGAAACTTTTTTGTCGATACATATGTAATGGTGTATGGTTGGTGATATGTCATTCATTTCGAAGACATGAGCCGAGCCTCTTTTCAAAACATCATCTGATTTCACCATAAATTTTTTTGATTATTTTCCACATTTGCACTGATTTTGCTGATTTGCATATATAAATAACAAATCTTGTTATCACGCTTTAATCAATGTAATCTTTGACTAACAGGTCACAGAGGAAATGTGATCGCAGTTATCCGCTTTGCACACATAACTTGCGTTTTAGTAAAGTTAAAAAAATTGGCGTAAGTAAACACGCCATTGCTATCAAATTTTGTATCGCATTATCAAGTATGAATTTGTCGATAAGTCATTCAGGACAAACAGCGAAAAGCGAAGAAAATCCTATTGTAAATCACTAAATCCGCGAATTTCGGTAAAGCTGAACAAGATCACTTACAATGCTGGATACTATAAAGTTTAGTGCATTGTTAACTCCATTTCACGTTTCGATTTTATCTTTAAACTAAAATTGCTCATAGGACATAGGTCTCATCTTCGGTATCCACATTGGATGGACAGACACTGCGCTTGAGTCTAGCCATTTGGAGGCGGTCTATCTTACATTTCCTCTCATATGCAATACATAATCTTCCTGTCAAAAGAATGTAGTTTAAAATTCACTAATTCCAATATCAAAACGAAACCGCTCCCCAAAAGCCGTCCGCCCATGATGTTGATTCATTGAACATATCTTATGTTTTCAAAAGACGCCAGACATGCCTAAGGTCAACAGGGTTCCAGTTGGACGTATTGTTGCTGTGTAATTGAAAAAAAAAACTTTTACCTTTGCGTGCAAATACCGCAGAATTATATAGAATCAGTACTCGCGATTTCTATGTTAGTAAAACTCTTCAAGGTTAAATTCAAAGTCATTGCGATAATATGATTATTGATTACCCTACAATAATTGATAGTATGTATGTTCTGCTAACTGAAATGCGAGCTATTATTGACGCAAAGATCAGCAATTTCAAAAACAAACTGTCATCTTTTGTTGACAAAAATAAATTCAAGGTTGATATTTTACGTGAATATAAGATAACGAAAAGGATCTATGATCATATTTGTGAACATTCGATATTTTTCGAGATGGAGCTTGTTGATGTTTAAGAAATCAGTCCCCAAAAAGCTAAATGATAAGTCGCGAAAGATAAGGAATTAAAACTCACTTTCTACGTCAACGACTGAGCAGAAAAGGCAAAATTTGGTTATACCCGAGCTCCGTATTATTAATGATTGAGAAGAAGGTAATTGACCTAGAAATAGAGCACTACACGTGACCATCGTCTCACCTGGAGACACTATGACACTATTCATACATAACTAGTAACCAGAAGGTAATTAGTGAGTCTGATTCATAAATTTATAATCCAGAAGCCCTGTTACGTGATACTTCCATGCAGCCATTTGCAACAAGAAGAGAAATTGGTCACTCTTGTGCGATGAACGGAAATTGCAACCAAATGGTCCAGATTTTTCACGGATACCTGTTTGCAATCCTGTTGTTAGTTGTTATCGCTAAAGATAGCACATAATGCAGACTGTCAGCTTTGCTGGTGCTGCATGGTGGACTGTAAACGTATTCATATAGAGTTTAAAAAAATGCATACGCAATAAGTGTGTACCCATATTGTTAGCCATGCATGTAGGACAAGGATGTATGACTATAATTTTACCTGAAATTTCACTGTAAACAATGTTATGACAAGTTTGTTAATGACTTCCACGTATTCTCGAGATTGGCTTTTGGATGGGTTTTAGTAGGCTTTTTCCCGATTGTTACCGAAAGGACATTAGCAAAGGAAGGAGTTGACGGTTGCACATTATGTGATAATGATTTTAACTGCTTTATGCTATCATTGAAACCAGTGAATAGCAAGTAATCTCGTGACATGATTTTTTTGGCCAACACTCACAACTCAACGTAATAATAGTGTAGTATTAATGAAGTCATAAAGTTATCAGTGAGTTTTAACACGGTGATGATTTGATATTATCTTGCTCTGCTTATGAATGAATGAAAGATGCACAGTACAGTGTGGCTTAGTATTTAGTAAACAAGCAATAGTTTAAATTAGCATAACGTAACACCGTGTTTTTCATTTTCTTATTACTACTAATATACTAACTTGTAAGACTTATTAGCATTTTCCGTAAATACAAAACTTAACAGGATGTCTACAAGTCAACATTCACTCGTTTCGTTATACGCTACGAACTTCATGCTCATAGCAGGGGATACTAATGATCAGTAACTAATCTGCAAACAACTTTGGTTGAGAGTCTAACTGCGGAGCTGGAAAAATTTGATGCTCCGAATGAGAGCTAGAGAAGAATCATTCACCTGTGCTTGCTGTGGACGTTTGTATTAGTAAACTTGGTTTGAATGTTCGGATCAAGGTCTCCATAAACTGACGCATAACATGATCATGAAGATGGCCATTCACTACTGCCAAGATTACGCGTTAGCCATGAAATGTAGTATGAGTGATTAAAAGTGTAACTCCATTAAAAACCATGTGCATATGGGTTAGTAAAAAAGGGTATTCATCGGTTTAAGTAGTGAAACACTACTCGATAGTTTGTTCAACCTGGTATGCAAACGGGTTTTTTTTATCTGGGATTCTGCTATAAAAGTGTCATGTTGACTCTCATTTCTGACCTACAAAAAATTTGCACTTGATGCTCCACTCAAGCATCCAAACAAACGTCTCCAGAAAAATAATTAAAATCGCCTAACGCTTTCTCCAGAGAATAGTATACTTCTTATATATTGTATTTCTTAACATGAAGTGTGGTTATTTTATCAAGTTCAGACGACAATGGCTCTTCCATATATATCTAGTCGTAGCTTTGGTCTTCGCAATCCCTGGCGAGGCCGGTGTAGTTGTCGACGTTCCTACAATGTACAGAGCACGCGAACATGGTGAAAGCCAGACACTACATAACTTACAACCTACCCTCGCGAGTGCTATGAAAGGGTCGAATTCTATTGATGAAACCCTAAGTGGTGTACTTGGTGACATTTATCGAAACACAAGTTTAACTTCCACTTGTGCAAGGGACATCAGTAGATTTGTCGATCAGGTTAAGACTTTTTTTGGAAGCTCACCATCCGGAAGTGATGAGACCCAAATCGAAACCTGGGCGTTACAAAGTAATAGTCTAATTCTATGTTACTTGTGAATTGAAAGAAAATATGCGCTAATGAATATTCTGCATTCATTTTATTTTCAGTGTTAGATGCCTGGGCAAAGCCCCCAGAGGGTATATTGAGCGGACATGTGCAAACTTTAGGAGACTTCGACGAGTGCTTATCCATTCGTGCACCGAGTACTTCAAATCCTCTTGTGAATCAATTTCAAGGAAAATATTGTCTCGTTTATGCAATTCCGAATGTTGGAGTACGTCCCCCTAGTCAACGTAGTCAACAAGGTTCCTTCAGTGGTGGGAGAACTGTTGAAAACCTCCTGGTAAGTATGATTTCCTAATACATATTAAATTAGTCTTTTTGGGGCAAATTGAGATATAGAACATTTTTCTCTCCAGCACATTTTATCGATTGTCGGAAATGCTGAGCTGCCTTTCATACCATCAATTGGATCATGTTTACCGTCAACTTGTTCCGACAGAGAAATCTTGGAAATTCTCAAAGTCGCCTTTGCGCAAGTTCATCTGACACCTGTCACATCGTTTTGCAGTATTGATGAACCCCAAAGACTAGGTGTTGGTGCGATCGTTACAATGTAAGCCTTCTTTTCACACTGATTTAATAAATCACGGTTTTTCCTGTTTATCTTTTATGTATATTATGCTATATTTTCCCTATATTTCGTTCAGATCGTTTCTGGTTGGCCTCGCATTTTTTGTGATGTGTGGCTCTGTGCTGGATGTACTCATTGATGTGCGATACATCTCGCCGGCGTTTCAAAAGACAAAATTATTTGCTGTATTTCACGCATTTTCCTTGATTGCCAATAGCAGAAAGTTTTTAAGCACGGAGATCAGTGTCAACGATGTGAGCTGCCTGCATGGAATTCGTTTTCTCAGCGCATCCTGGGTCGTTCTGGGTCACACTTATCTAATGGGCATTATTCAACCTTTGTGGAATATCGTCGATACGTACACAGTACGCACGAAACATGCTTTTTACTCCAAGCGTTACCTCGAAAATGTTTTTTTTGGCAGCTAATTAACTTATCTAAACTATATTATTCACAGATAATTACCAGCAGCTTATCAATGGCGGTTGTAATCAATGCAGCGATTGTTGTTGACGTGTTTTTTGTCATTGGGGGCTTTCTTGTTGCTCTGACCTTGCTCACGCTGCTCGATAAGTCAGGAGGAAAAATAAATGTTCCACTGCTTTACATTCATCGCTATCTGCGGATAACGCCAATGTACATGATTATCATTTGCATTGGAACCTTCATTTTCCCCCTTCTTGGCAGTGGACCTTACTGGCACGTAGCAAAGACGTGGGCTGGCTATTGTGAAAAGAACTGGTGGAAAAATGCCCTGTACATAAATAATCTCCCAATTTACGACACTTTGAATGATCCAAATGATGC
>VICI01003429.1:0-13301 GCA_019593645.1 Akabosia matsudoensis | reverse complement strand
GCATAATTGCGCAGATTTGAGAGTAATTCTTGTGTTTGCTTAAGTTTTTTGGTTCTAGTTACCTTTTCAGCTCCAGCAAATCCACAACTGGATCGCTTACCCGTGTAAACTTGAAGTGTTAAATCATCCGTGGTAAGTCTGTGACTGTCTTAGAAAAGTATTAAAGTAGCTTATTATATAAAGTCGGAATCAGTTGATCATCATGATTTGATTTGAAAAGATGGAAGCATCACAAAAAGAAAGACACACTGGGTTTTTGAAACAATGCGCATGTGCCTCACCAAAGGCTAGAACAAATCTTTTAAAAAAAGCAACAAAGGGCGAAATCAAATCATTGAATGAAGTTACTTTGAACGTTGCTAAGTAAATATCGACGTTCCTTTGACCGCAAAGTTGTGCAAACATAAAAAAGCCATTTGCTTCATTGCTGATAAAAATCAATCTCTTGCGAATAAATATCTCATTCAGAAAGGAGGTTTCCTACCAGTCCTTTTAAAAACTGCTCTTCCCATTTTGCTTTCAAAGTTTTTGAAATTCAAAATGGCAAATAAAGTGGTGCTGGTAGCAAGTGTGGAGCATGAGGCTTTGAAACATGCGCAGTCTCCGTTGGCACCACAAGTTCCTACGTTAGCATAAGATAATACCATACTGAAATCAACCCTTCCGGACGAGCTTAAGATACTATTTCATTTTCCAACTATTTCAGGATGACAAATGTATATTGGTAGATGATGTCAATCAAATCAAAAAACACACATATTCTTGTGAGAAATGTAAATGAGACCCCGGATGGCACATTAGCGATCCAGACAGATACGTCAATACATCATAATGAGATATCAGCACCACAGGAAAGTGATGCTCCCAGAGATCCTGCTAATGGTTTAGCGGGTGAGAATCGGGCTTCAACTCCCTTACAAACGTAAGATGCGTCTATGGCATCAGACTATGATTGGGCTGACGATGATGACTTTGGCATCGCCTTATTCTTAAATCTTGATGTCACTCAAGATGTTGACGGAACAGCAACCATTGAAGGGAACTCTTTCGAAGATGTTGTGCACGAATTATCCGATGGTCGTCGCAAACGATCAGCTGGAACGTCTATGGTTATACATTTCTTAAAAGATCAGCCTTTTCCAAGGAAGGTTTTCATCCATTCAGTTATTTAAGCGGTACGAAGAATGAACACAAAGCCAGAACCTACACATGGTTTCAAAAGGAAACGTGTTTATGATGTGGCTGATGAAACAGAAATAGATAAGACAAGGTTTAAGAAGGTACGAGTGACAAATAAACTTAGTCCGCATCAGAAAAGCGAACGTGCAAACGAGGACACTTTGGATGATACAGGGGAACACAAAAAACGTCTTTATCCGTTTCAAACACCCATGAAAAGTTCTGTTACTGATAATCATTGAATTTCATGAAGAAAAGACTTGACACTAGCACTAAGACGTTTTCAAAGAAATGATACAGGATTGAAGATTATGCTACCTTTGGATTGCAACTCAGCAGCAAGAAACGACAGATAGTTGAAGTCAAGAAACACAAGCTCACCATTCCAAGCGGGTCACGAATACTCAAAAAGAAGCGAAGACTTCCAGACTGTCTTGTTTTCGAGAAGAAGAAAAAAAAGAATTTAAAGACCGTCAGCCGAAAACGTTTTTCCAATTTTACTTGATCGTTTGAATAAACAATTTTGAAAAATATGAATGCATCATTTTGAAATATATTTGAAGTCATAAATCATACTTAGTCTTACACCCATCCTACGTTTTGTCATATACTATACAACATACCACCCACAAAGCGTACTTAGGGGGGGATTGTAGACAGATTAGTTTTTTCTCAATTCTCAATCTATTTCTTTTAACAAAATTTCTAAAATGCGCTCCATAACTTTCAAGGGTCCTGCCAAAACTGCAAAAGAACTCCAACTTTGAACATTTTGATTCTAAATACATTCCGACCCAATGTTCTCCAGGTTGATCAGCCGGCTTGTTGTTTACACAACACTAGAGAAAGCTTGATTAGCTCAAAAATATCCAACTCATTGGAAGGAATGCATGCAAAGATGGCCCGTTTTCCAAAGATCCTCTGGAAACAAGCAAGAACTTTTCTGAGCATTTCTGATATGTCGCAAATCAAGTACAAAAAACTTTTAGCTTTGGTGTACTCTGACGGTGTCAGAACTACGCCACTGTCACAGTCAGATATCCCAAGTCCTTCATAGAGTTGATTGTAGGCCCTTACATATCGCTTTTCACTAAAATCCACGACTAATTCGTGTGTTGTGACAACGTTGCTATTGCAAGTGATTGTAATGTGAGTAAGTCTGTAGTCCGTAAATATAAATGGATTAACAAAATAGATAACGTGAAAAGCACGAGATTCTTCCAATCCAATAACTAGCCTATCGGGCAGCAGGGATGTTATGAGTGATTGGTTTTTATGAGATTGCGTTGCACTTGGAAGAGTGTACGACTTACTCTGATTTTGTCGCATGGTGTTTCTTATAACTTCGCTCTCCCACCGTTACAACCAGTTGACATGTTCTGATGGCAGGATAATGCTTAGTAACATATAACTTTGCCTCAAGAATTTCAACTTGAAGATTCTTGGGTGATGTTGTTCCATATGTGTGTACAGAAACCTGATCATTGGAACGTTGAAATGTTAGTCGCAAGTGAGGGCGCCCAATCAACTCGATGGCGGTACTCTTGTCTACTTCTTTACATCGGGCAGTCCATCCCTCATCAGCCGTAGACTCTTCATCCTTTGTCTTGTGAAAACCAGCAGCCTGCGCTACACTCTTGGTATAATCCTTTCCTTTTCCCAAGAGAGTTTCAAAGTGTGATCGATAAGGATAATATCCAGTCTTGGGTGTAACCTCTCCTTCTTGAATGAACACTGATGCCTCCTTAAAAAGACAATGCAATGATCGAGTTATTTGCAAAAGCATATGCAGCAACGTTCTTATCTTTTTCGAAGGTTATTTCTTTTCCTTCAGCGTCTACTATTCTTACGCGAACTTCCAACTCCTCCTCCAAATTAATATAATGCACATCAGTGGCAGCTATCTCAAAGACAATAGGGGTATTTTTACTCTGCACAGAATGCAAAGGATAATATGTTGCCACACTTGTATTTTGAATGCTCACATCATACACTTGCTCTGAAAAACATTCAACTCCTCCCTTAGCACTTGAACTTGCTTGCTTACTTGTAGTCACTCCTTTTCAGTCTGTTTTTACTTTTTTCGGGCGAGAGTTGGTGTTTGATTTCCTCTTGCTTCCTCGCTGTCCAGATCCCGACTGATTCAAGGCTTGATTGGCAACGCCTTCCGCCATACTGCTGTACAGCCATGTCTACATTATATTCGCTTCTTTTAGATTAGATTAGAAGTGTAGTGTCGCTGAGAACGTGCCGTGCTCAATTGGCATTACAATGGCTGTTTCTGATCTCATATACATCCAGATCTGGTTAATAGATTTGGAATTGATTGGAATGTAGTGGTGGTGCTGAAATTCTTGTATGGTCAATTTTTCTTTCTCTCTTCTAAAATCAGCAATTCTTAGTAGTAGGGCCATAACACCCCCGACGCGCTGATTTTGAATGGCATCACAGTAAATGTAAATCTTCTGCTGCCCAAAACAAAGTAAGGTTTGAAAACTTCTTGTGATCTCTTTTTTCGGATGATTGCTTCCTCAAGCATTTCTTCTGTTGTACCCAAAATACCATGAACTTAATCGGTCAGTTTTAATCTTGCAAAGGTGCATGGCTTGATTCCTTTTGAAAAAACGTAATTATCCTTAAGAGTGAATGCTCCTTGATTGGAGTGATTGTTTATCGTGTTGATTAGAGATGATACTGTAGTGACATCCTCAGTACACTTTAGGTAGTGCACATCTTCTAAAATCTCAGCATATTTCTCAGTTAGGAAGTCTTTGTACAACAGAGGTTGACATCTGGGAATTAGCTCGCGTTCGTTCATCTGTTCAAGCCTCACGTACCACTATACGCGATTTTTCCGAAACAAACTGTGGGTTATTCAACCATTCTTCGCCACTTGCATCTAAATCAAAGATCAATGAGCCACATTCTTGCAGCTCATGAATATGCGTATTCGTAAAGTAAAAAGGTCCAGCTGATATTTTCTCAAACTTTATCAGCGAAGGCTGTCAAAACGTTCTTATCAAAGGATGCAACCAAATGGTGCGGCTTTTCATATAAAGTCTCTTGAGATATGGTCTCGAGTAGTTTCATTTGATAATGTTTTAAGGTTTCTACGAGAGTTCTCCCCATTTCTTCACAAGTATCATCATCCTTCGTAAAACGATGCTGCACCGTTCGCTCATTGAACAAAACAAATTTATCAATTTTAACAACGTCTTCAGGCATTTCTCCTGCTCCTTGTGGGTCATATTTAACAGGATTATATGTTCCCTTTTTTGAAATTAGCCACGTTTCATATTGTTCTACTCTTATCAAATACGTTTTTTGTTCTAGGATTTTGTATGGGGATGCATAACCTTTACCTATTCTCCAGATATGTGACAAGGTTTTCATCGCAGGTTATTATTGAAATCCTTCTTCGTAGTCTGAGTTTACCATGAACTGTTTCTTTTCGTACGGATGGTGGATTATACACGTAGAAACACTGAACCGAAGCCATCTCAAAATTGGTCATTGTCTACATCAAGATCACACGCAAGCTGATTTCCAAAATCACTAATCGTATTACTGGGAAAAAATAATGGTGAAGAATCACTCTCTAAGTGAACGTTAACGTTATCCATGTTGAATGCGGTCGTGTGAAGAACCTTTTGTCAACTGTGTCGCAATATTGAAATGCAATCTCTCCTTAGAAAAAGGATTTCTTGTAAGACCCAATATTTCCATGAAAAATTGACATCATCCTTCATGACTACCAGTTCCATACTTTCCATGAATACATCCGCCGCCATTGTGGACATACAATTGCTATACCATCAATTGTTCATAAAATTGATCCCTATATTTGAAGTAAGTACACGTTAGACATAGTTTCATCCCTTCAATGATATCATCTATGGTCATTTTTGTTCTTGATGGAGTTGGATCATTTATATTAAAGAGTAATTTTCGAGTATATTCTAATGCCCAGCCTAAAAATATCCTTCATGGAGCACTTGACCCTTTTATGCATAGAGGCTATATTCAAACGTGACCAGACCAGCTCCCAAGGTGACAATCGTGTTCTTTAGCCGTTCGTCTTTTTTAAAATCCCACATTGTCAAACAAAAACTTTAGTGGTCTTTCTGACGAGCAGTTTCATAACTTCCATAACGTCATGGAATGGATTTTCAA
The DNA here is from genome assembly GCA_019593645.1 of Akabosia matsudoensis. Taxonomy (NCBI): domain Eukaryota; kingdom Metazoa; phylum Arthropoda; class Collembola; order Entomobryomorpha; family Paronellidae; genus Akabosia; species Akabosia matsudoensis. The sequence continues at coordinate 7,949 of VICI01003429.1, read as the reverse complement.
GAACATTCGTGGCCAAGGAACAGAGACCAGAAGATTGTAGTCATCCAGAAAACAGCAATGTTACAAGCTCTGAAATTCTGGATGAAGCTTATGATACTTTTGTTCCTGTTTCATTCCAATATAACTTCCCTTAATCAAAGGAAGACGAGGACCACATCGCCTTCTTAAACATCCGCAAATAGCAGTGGATGTACATGGATTCCATGCTCGTATTTAACATGAATCCTATGTACGAGAATAACCTCTCCAGCACGAAAATTATGGATACAGGATCACTGCAACGATGAAATACTTCGACCAATAGTGTACCAAAACTTTTCACGGAACCACAGTTCTTTTTTTTTATTTTTCGATGTATTTATTTTTCGATTTTTTTATTTTTCGAGTTTTGATTTTTTCATTTTTGTATATCTTGATTTTTTATTGCTCGATTTTTTATTTTTCAAGTTTTGATTTTTTTATTTCTTGATTTTTTTATCGCTCGATTTTTTATTTTTCGATTTTTTAATTATTCGACATCTTCATCCCAACAGCGTCCGAATGGTTGTGGCGCATTTGCCTTGTTTATGATCAATACAATCATTAACATTAACACATCTTTTAAACTGGTTATGGTAGCAGGGTTAAACCCATGTTCTAAGAAACATAATTTGATTAGGATAATGAAAATCATCAACCTATTTAAAAAACAAAAATTTTAGTTTTAATTTTGTTTTTTGTTTATTTGTGTACATATTGAAATATGTTTATTTAACGCTTTTTGATGTTGAAACCTTTTTTTCTCAAACTTTTGTGCCTTTTTCGTCTTATCAATTTTGGTATCACTACCCGACCGATATCCCTTGCACGATATCTTATTTTTAGAAGTCAGGGAAAACCTACTTCCTCAGTGCTACTCACTAGGGTCCGGGGGTCAAAATCCTCGATTTGCACCAAATTTGATACAGTGATACCATGGGTCACTTGGACGATGCCTATTGATTTTCAATTCGATCTGTCAAATCTAGGGGTCCACGAAGCTGCACACTAAGGTCCCAAAGGCCAAATTTTAGAAATTGGCCAATTTGCGCCCAATATGTGACAGTGATACCATGGATCACGTGGAACAGCACTACTGATTTGAAAAATCAAAGAGACAATAGAACAAACAAAGATTTAATAAAAAACTGTTAATCTTATAACGACGAAGCTGAAGGAAGAAAGCTTAGTGTAAAAGCCAAGATAAAAAGCTAAGTCATAAAGCTTAGCTAAAAGGTTAAACAAAAAAGCTTTGCTAAAAAGCTAAGGAAAAAAGTTTACCCAGAAAGCTTAGGAAAAAAGCTTATCTAGAAAGATAAGCTTAAAAGCTTAGCTAATAAGGTGAGCAAATAGCCTTAGCTAAAACCTACGGGGAAAAGTATAGCTCAAAAGCTAACCATAAAATTTAGTATAGTACCACTGAACCATGTTTGGGGCAAATCGACCCCAAGAGTTGCCCTATCTGACCCTAGTGCACCACATCCCGGTCCTCAAAGCGTATCCGAATGCGTTTTCAATTGCCCAATCGTATTCTTTGCCATAGCGGTCTCGTCAGCTGCTTCCGTCGCTTCTGACCAAGAGGAACTGGCATTGCTGCTGGTATCCGACAGTGATAGATGACCATCACTCTCATTGTTCTGATCTATTTCGTTTTACCGCACGCGATAATGGTTCTTCGATCTTTGGTTCGTCAGGTTGTTTATTGCTGGCTCGCGGTGTCCCATTTTGCCGTTGAGCATCTACGACATCCTTCCCTTTTGCCGTCACTCCTGGTGTGCATCGATTCGTGTTTTTCCTCTCTGCCGGAATCAGGGTCTCACTCTGTGCTCTATCCCTCCTCTTCGCTTGCATGGATTTCATAACTGCTTTTGACGCCAGTTTTGCGTTGGACGTACTCACACCACTAACCGTTTTTACACTCTTGGCCATCGTGTGACCAACTTTTCTCTCGGTATCCCTTCCCCAGCCGTACTAGCTCTTACTTCAATTCCGCAAAGAAACCTTCCACAAATCCACACATGCTAAAAAGTCAATTCGTACCTCAAATTAAAGACCAATAAGTGCGGTTTTTGGTCCTCTAGCATACCGTATCATGGAACGCATGAATGTGGCGTAGAGCACGTATAATCACAGACTCACCTTAGAGTATAAACAGCAGGTCACAGAGTCTATATGAGCATGCAGAAAAATCTGAAATATTTTTGAGTCTAACTAATTGTAAGGTTAACAATCATACTCTTACTAAAAATTTCGATTTAAAAATATGATGCAAAAAATTCCCTTTGAACCTTCGTCCCGAAGTGTCCCAGTGACGTAAGGCCTCGCATGACATCTGAAATGCCGCTTTTCGTCTGATACGCGGAACGTTATAAATTAAAGGAGTAGAAGAAGAATAGAGGACTGTTCCTGTTACTTCTTCCATTTTATTCCTTAGGTTTCTTCGATGTGTACACCTTGTTGCGCATGTATCCCCATAAGAAAGGATATGAGCAAAATGTCCCATGGTACTTCCTGCATCCCTCGTTGGTTTACTTAAGTCTCTCTTTGCCTCGTGTCGCTGATCCTTCTCCATTCCGTCTCACTCTTCCATTAATCTCTCTTCTCTGCTGGTTACACTGTTTTCCTTTTCCTTTCTCCGATCCTTCTGAAATTCCATCTTTGCTTCTCTCTTGGTATGGGAGTCGTCTGAGCTCTGGATGCAAGCTGAAGATTTCGTGTGGCTATGTCCCCCTTTTACACTAAATCTAGGCTGCCTATTTACATTTAAGAGGATGAAGACGAACCGCTAGCTTCTCAGCCGTCAAAAAGGTCCTTCCATACTCTACTGTATTCTTTCGTGAGATAATTATAACCCATTTACTCATTCGTTGTGTAATAATCTCAATCTACCCCGTTGCGCTCCACCGTTCTTTTTGTAGATTTTCCCATGTGCTCACCTAATGTGCGCTATTAGTTAATGAATAAAGACTTACAATTAAAGTAAATTGTTTGGAGATTGTCATTGGGTTAAAGTATGACAAAGCATTCATGTATCATGAAACTTTGACATGCATTATGTATCGTTTTTTCCCGTAGTTTGAAGCTGTAGCCACTGAACTCACCGAAATTAGGCTTGGATTAGCGATGGAATCTTCAGCCCAGAAGGTGATAACTTTTGGTCCTATTAAATGGCAGGGCAAGAGGAGATACAGAGGGAAACTTTACCTTTGTCGGTGCGCAAGGAAGAAGTACCACTGACTTAATTTTTCTGCATGCTTCAGATGTTTCGTTCTGTAAAGAGATGAATCCATTACATGTTATTCACTCATGCCACTTCCCAGTAGAGGTGAATTTGACTAATGCTAACGAGGACACAAATTTGCTCCAGGGACTAAATAAGAGCGAGGTAAGGCTGCGTTGGAAAGGTGAAAAACACGAGCAATATGTGAACTCAGTCACGCAACTCGTAATAAATTTGGGGGAACATGAGTTCACCTGTGATAATATAATCAAGGCCATAACTAAAGCTGCAATTAGTAACGAAATGTGTACAAAAGTGTCAACCCCAAGATTTAGCAAAAAGCCGTGGTTCGATAGAGAATGCGCTGACTCGATGAAACGCGTAAAAGATATCTTAAACGCTGCGAAAAAGCAGGGATGGGCAATCCATGGTACAAACTATGTTAACCAAATAACCCAACATGTAAATTTCCTTAAAAAGAAAAAACGAGCCTGTTTTAAAAATCTTCGCGATGATATAAACAATAGCAAATCACCCTAAGAATTCTGGAAGAGCCTTAAGGCCTTTCGGCAAAAATCGTGCACGGCAAACATGGTGAATAAAGCGGAATGGAAAACATTTTATAGTATGCAGATGCCATCCCCACAAACCTCATATAGTGAATACGAAGGTAACGAATGTGAAGATTTAGAAAAACTAATAACCATGGAAGAGTTGAGAACCATATTGCAAAAATTACCCGTCTCTAAGGCCGCAGGCCCAGATGGGGTAACAAACGAATTTCTCAAGGCCTTACCCGAAAAGGGACTAAATATCCTAGTCAAAGTGTTAAACGACGTATTAATTAATGAGAACCCTCCGCCGTCTTGGGGATGCTCTACAACAACAATGATCTACAAAAAGGGTGATAAAGGGGACCCGCTGAACTACAGACCGATCACACTCCTAAACCACATATATAAACTTTTTGCACAAATCATGGCTAGAAGACTTTCTGTCTGGGCAGAGGAAAACGGCTTGCTCCCGGAGGCACAGGCAGGATTTAGAAAAGAGCGTAGTTGTGATGACCAAATATTTTGCCTAAATGCTGCAATACAATTGAACCTCTCTAAGAAGAAGGGCCGATTGTACGCACTATTTGTTGACTTTGCAAGGGCTTTTAACTCAGTACCACATAATGAGCTTTGGGACAAATTATTTTGGCTAGGGGTCTCAGGCAAAGTAATTAGAATTCTTCGCACCATTTACAATAGCTCCAAGACCCAAATAAGGGCCAACGACGGGCTAACGGACCCGGTGAACATTACAGAGGGGGTTGCCCAGGGCTGTCCCCTCAGCCCCCTCCTCTTCTGCCTTTACATAGCGGACTTAGAGTCAATTATTAGTGAAGACCACGGGGTAGGGGTCAGAATATCGCATGATTTTGACCTTAAAGCTCTATTATTTGCTGACGATGTGGTAATTCTTGCCCCAACCCCATGGGAACTTCAGAAGAAAATTAATGCACTAAGAGAATATTTTGAAATGCTGAAGCTGAAAGTCAATGTCGGAAAAACAAAGGTTTTGGTCTTTCGAAAAGCTGGGAGAATTGGTAACATATCCAAATTTACTTACGGAAACGAAACCATTGAGGTAGTTAAAGAATATACCTACCTAGGGGTGGCATTTACATCCTCGGGTTTGTTCAAAGTAGCGGCAAGTAGCTTCAAAATGAAAGGCTATGTGGCAGTCTTCAGTCTTAGTACTTCAAATACTCTCCCGCAGTCACATGACAAGCTGGCATTCTAAAGTAAAATTGCTAGATACAATTGTATCAACCACTGCACTATATGGAAGCCAAATTTGGGGGCTAGAATCTGAAGAAATCGAAAAGGTTCAGTCGCTATTCCTTAGAAGGGCACTAGGGGTTAGCCGCACTGTTCCAAGCTACATCCTGCGAATGGAGACAGGAAGGGCTCCGCTCAAACTTGACATCTTGAAGCGTGCAATCAGGTTTTACGCAAAAATCTTAACGATGGAAAAAGATAGGTATGTTAGAAGATGCTTCGATGCTCTTAAAAGAAACCATGACAATGCTAAATTTCCCCGATCAGCCAGATACAATTGGTATACCCAACTAAGCAACATGTTTGAAGCGCATGCTTGTATGCTCACGGAAAATCCAAATGAATTTTTGCACATTTGCCCAACCCTGCTAAACAACTTTGTAATAACCTATGTGGACAAAGATAGACAGTCAGTTGAAAAATCCAAAACCTACAACTATTATAAATTCCTATGGTATGACAACTTAGCCCCGCAAAAATATTTATCGATGGAACTTCCGTTTACAATGACCTCCATCATTGCTCAATGCCGAATGAATGTAAATTGTTTATATTCTGAACGGCACACTTTCATATTTGACTTTGAAAAAGAATGCACTATTTGCGGACTAAAGGAAAGTGACACAATCGAACATTTAATGAATAGATGCACCCCAATTGCCAAATTAAACTCACTAAGAAAGGATACTCCGGACTGGTTAGCTCAAATCTCCGCACAAGACAAAGAATCGATAATCAAAGTTTTCCTCTGTGTCAGTTCGTGCCTAAAATTAAAACGTGTAATCGAAGAATACTAATAAAAGCCGAAAATGCAGAAGGTAATTTTCATTATGAGTATAAATCTGAAAAACGTTCTTCTCCCCATCTGACAATTCTCAATTATGAATATGCCACTTTGTTGTATCATTTTTTTAAAATTTTTTTTGTGAAGTTTGGATATGCATTGATAATTCTCATTGCGTTGGTGGTCCCCTTAAGTCACGCAAACCCCATCCCTGGGGTATCAGCAAAGGTTGTTGCGAAAAAAGCAGTTGCTGTACTGGCCACGAGTCTGGCGGCTGCCGGATTCGCAACAGTAATAAATAAACATGATGGTTCTGCGACCTCCAATACAGCCTCAGAAAGGGCAATACGAGCACGGGGAAACAAAAACTACAGTTATTGTGCTAAGCACAATAGGAACATGTCTATTCTTAATAATTTTCGTTGTAATAATATTGATAATCTGTAAGTTAGCCGCAGTTGAAAAATCCTCCAATCAGTCGGGCTAATCAATGAAGTTTAGCACGGCTTCTTTCTCCTTTTTTGTCTTCACCATTTTAATTATTATTATTATTATTATTTTAGTATTAAGTCTTCAATATATATTATAGTGTTAAAATCAAATGTTACGCATTCATAATATATTATTTATATTTTCTTGCCGCGTAGCTACCTGCGTGCAGCTACCGGTGTAAGGAAAAAAAACCTATAAGCATAGATATAAATCAAGCCAAGAATCTTCTTCTCGTGTATATACTTTTAAAAAAATTATAATGAATGTTCTCTTCATAGGCATAAAGCCTGAAAAAAAGAGTCGAATAAATAAATCTATCTATCTATCTATCTATCTAGGTGATAACTTTTTGTCAAGAAATAAGGAAGACGGAATAACGGTTAGGAAAGTGTAAGGGATAAGAATATTCGTATCAATATTTGGCTTCACTCAATTGAGACTTAACTTTAATCGATGGATTTCTTAAATGTTTCAAAGCCTCAGTGTCTGCAGGCTGAAACGAATTGAAAAAATGAATAATATAATAAAAATAATTGAATGTCATACCCCCATAAGGCCGTTCAAATATGTCGAAATGACTGTTTTCAATAATAATAAACGAATTAAAGCAAACTGCCCTTGTTTGCTAGCGTTAGGATTGAGATCATGATGCTTAAACGGACTGCTTAAATTGAACTAGTTCAATTCCAGGAGAACCTCCAAAAAGGTTTGGGGACAGAAAAGAGGAAATCATCTTATTCCCAAGATCATTTAGTGGAGTATCGGTGCCATTACCAAGAATCAAGCAAACCGGCGTGCACCACTTCATCTTAACCCCATGTACCATGGAGAGCGCTTCAACCAACCAATCTGGGTAGAGATAAACAAAATTTGGGGGAAACCGAAAATTTCTCCTCTGGCGGCTAACACCAGGTTTGAATTCCAGAGAGTGATCCACACCTGTGGACCTAGTACCCTTACAAATATGAACGAAGTCTGGTGGGCGAAATAAGCTCCTGCTAGTAAAGTAGCCCTGGACAAATAGTAGCTTCAGTATGAACAAGAATTTGGCTTAGGTTTTTGGGCAGCAGAAGTTGGAATAGTGACGGGAAATTATGAGAGCTAACTCCACATCGTGCATCACGATAAGAAAAAGGCCAGGTGGAGCCCAGTTTATAGATTTAGCAGCACGTCCTCCAAGCTCGGGGATTCGCTTCAGGACGTGGGAGAAGCAATCCACAACAAACTAACTGATAACCATGTCAATAAAGAAGATCGCGATGTGTGCGATCTCAGCCAGTACCTCTAACAAATCATGTTTACTAGTCAAGGTAAAGAAGTAAGGAACAAGATCTTACTCAGGCGTCTTGTGAATTGCTAATTTTCAGTAAGATAAACAGAATTATAACAGGTTCCTTGAATCGGCAGTTTGACATCCTCGGTTCACTGGAAAACATCAAATGATAGCTAGTATTTAGGCTGTTATTACGAAGCTGAGCTTTCTCAGCAAGTAATGACATCGACATGTTTGTATGTCTGTCTGTCCGTGCTCTAGAGGCCACATACTTTGACCGATTTGGACCAAACATTGCTACAGTTATACTTTGCGCTACTGGTACTAACCCTATTG
>VICI01003428.1:0-13305 GCA_019593645.1 Akabosia matsudoensis | reverse complement strand
CATTTAAACGAAATCGGATATGCAAAATGGCTTTAAACTTGGGTTTTGTGCAAATAATTTGCAACAGAAACTTAAAATTTAAATCGCACCATTTCGCATCATCTGATGTGCCCAAGTCGCATCCAAATTTGGTCCCATATCGCATAATTTGCTCGTCCCTGTTTATCTGTTTTTGTAGCTTCTATATGTCCCCAAGAGTTTGCTCAGAAAGAGCCATCAAAAAGGCAAATGGAAAAAATCTCAACCCTGGGTTCTTCTGATTTTCTCTTGGAAAGTTGTGTACGTGTGCACACACCTAGCCATAAATATCAAGGCGGACTTCGAGTATAAAACCCAGTTGTCTCTAATAACTTGTAAAAACTATCGTAAACGCATCTCAAAAAATGGATTCAGAGATACAAGCATCTTATATTATTCGCAGGAAAGTTATTTACGTCATGAAAAAATGCTTGAGAAAAACTCGGACAGAATGATAGAAATGTGTGGCAGTAATAAGGGAAATGTAGAAGGATAACTTTATCTACTTCATGGATTTCCTTGTCAAAAACTAGAACGTAAGCTCTATATGGATTTGGATATCAGTGTCAGTAATTCTTATAACGCCAGTTTTCTTCTGACGTTTTATTTATTGATAGACAAACAGTTTCTCAAGCAGTTCTGTTGAGGGAACAAGTAAAGAGACATGCTGCCATTCACTGCCTTCAGTATGACAACCAGTATGAATTACTTAAGTATAAACTGGGCTAGGTGAGTGTATGAAGTATAAGCAGTACAGTTACACATCTTATGACGTAGCTGAATTACATTCAGCAAGTGATATGGTTGGAGTGTTTGTCTTACTGTCTGTCCGTCCGTTTTTGGCCGATCAACAACAAACAGGCCTTGCGCTTTGAAAGTTTTGGCACGTGCAGTATTCAGGCTGCTTCAGGTCACTAACAAAAACTCTTCTAATTTTTGATGTAACTTAAGAGCTGGGAACGGGTCAACGTTTATTTAGTATGCAAATTTACAAATATATGTCTCAAGTGGCATTGTACTTGTACTTAAATTAAGCGACGCGGATAACAATAACATTTTAGTATGCAAATTTACAAATATATGTCTCAAGTGGCATTGTACTTGTACTTAAATAAAGCGACGCGGATAACAATAACATTTTGACTAAGAAACTTCAAGTGAATATTGCAATCGATTAAATCACAGAAAAATGCCTGGTAATCTTACCTAACCTTTAACTACATGAGCAAACTTGTGGAACTAACCCCCTCTGGATTTACAAAAAAAACCAATTACCGCATGCTCTTTGTTGCATTTCACGCAACGTTCCCGTCACTCGCATGAACTTGCGTTACTTTTTTTTTGCATGGATGCCGCCGTTCACAGCTGCTGATCTCCTTGTTGCACATATTGGGACATGCACACGTCACATGATTTTTTTACAACGCCCATAGTTGCCTCGTCGGGAGTAGGGAACGGCCCCATAAGTACAAAAAAAAAAATTTCGGAACGCACGTTGGTTAGAAATGATGCAATTTTGTAAAAAAAAAAACATACAACGGCCAAGATTTAACAACACCAGAGGGGGTTAGTTCCACAAGTTTTATCATTTAGATCTGAAGCTGGCCACATTAACTTTCCTTCAAACTCAAACTGACCATTTGGCCTCAGAAGAAGTAGTCTAAACGTCGGGATAATCATTTTAATTATAATCGTTGTTACTTGCTTGCTATCGATCTTGGCTGTGCCAACTTCCACCCTTATGCCCTAGTTTATTGCATCGTTACTTAAGTGGTAATAAATTGATGCGCTAAAATGTTGCTTCACAATGGTTTCGCTGCTTAGTAATTTGTGTTCAACCGCACTGGTTATTTTATACTTTTCTTTAGTGTATACTTAAAAATCCTGTACGAAAACATCTCCTTCACGCACTCGAGGTGCTTAATTCAAACAAAATTTTTTGAAACCCAAAGTTTTCGGAAGTTGCACATTATCTCCGTGGCTACAAGTAGCTGCAAATGGTGTCCTAAGAAACGCCTGGCTCCGGAGACTTAATCCGACCAAAGATTTCAATTTCATACGTAATATGGAAATATCTTTGAATAAGCGATCTATCACAATATTTTGAATATTATAAGCATGCATAAAATCATTCCATGCTTTCATTAGCGTAGAACCCCCTACTTTACTCATGAACATCATAAGGGTAGCATTGCACGGTACATATTTCCATTCCGACTTACCTAGATAGACATTGCTATTTTACCGCAAAAGAAATAGTACAGGTTCTTCACTTCATAGTCTGTAAAAATTTTCTTGTCAAAGCTAGAATTTTAAATGCAAGTATACAAGGTTTCTGCCATATGTACATATATGGTTTTTGACCTAGGTACTTTCCCCTTCGTAAATTAAGAAGTTGAGATTATGCCCTACCCAATTCATATTTAATTTTACAAATAAATGATATATATTCTGACAACCCCGCTATTGTAATGTAATCGGTTGTTTTGGCTATATTCCATTGAGTAAAATGAAAGCCCGTAACTAACAAATTGCTATCTTTTAAGGTTTGTTCGAGCAAGTGGCGAATCGGAAACATGCACAGTTTGGATATTCTCATATAAACTATTTACGTACTTCGAATGTATTCCCGAAATTACCAAAACTGTTCACTCGCGTTTGCTTAAAACCTTGTTAAGACTAGTAACGGTAAAACAAGTTCGCTCATCATCATATTATTTGTTTACCAAACCGTTATTCCTTGACATAAATATTCATAATTCCGTACATTTTCATCAGGAAGCACGCAATTTTGGTACATTTTGAAAATGCAGAATTAATCTAAAATTCGTAATGCTGTGAGTTGTGGTATATTAGGTATATGCAAAAGGTAAGTTCGATACGAACTTAGGCGTTCACGCAGCCTCTCGCTAGTAGAAAATATTGTTCTCTCACTTTCACCAGCCTTGAAATTCCACACATTCTTGCATGCAACCAAACTAGTCAGACAAGTGATGAAAGCAAGCCCAAGTTTTTGTTTTACAATAAGCCCTACTCATTGTGTAAATCTGTGCACTCGTAATTTACAATGCCGCTGGTTGAATTGCAAAGCACGCAAGGGCCTATACCTACCAGTGGCATGACAGTCATTCTACTACAGCGCAACAATAAAGTTCACTTGTGAATCAATTCATCCACGGTTGTCTAAAATTTCTACATGAACACAACAAATCGCCTTTTCTCTAAATACTTTGAAAATGGATGTGTGTACCAAAGTGCTCTAGTGAAGGTGACGGTAGAATACTAGTGGTGCTGTAATCACCGAGATGGAAAATTGAAACTTGCATGCCATGTGCGAGTCTTTGCTCACGATACTTGGTTTGGAATATAGAGAAAAGAAACTTTATCTGTCTGTCGTCCTGTCTTATGTTCATTATGTATGCATGCCAGTTGCCAAAGTCCATTCAACTCATGGATAGCATTTTGTGGTTACGTGGAGTCGATAAAATAAACTTTGTACCTACCCAATTTATATCGCACTTCCTTTACAGCAAGTTACTTGAAACGACATGAGCTGAAAAGCAATCATTAATAAGTTACATTAGCAAAATGATATTGCTTTGATGCCACCAGAGCTCGGGCTTCAAAGGCTTCAATTTGGAATAGTATGGTATGTCATGTCAAGCAAAGAGCATGTTACAGCAAAGTCCAATCGGAAATTGTGTTCCTTTTGCATCAAAAAAGCCATGGGAAAGGCTTAGGGTTACTATGCTTGAGTGACGGAACACAGAATTTTACGGTGTGTATCCCAATGTGATCATTTCCTAGTACAAATTGAAAAGCTTGTTTTGCCGACCGTCCTAGTACGTACCTCCACGTGGTTTTGTAACAAATATTTCGCTTCGTTATTTGTTTTTCCTTCATTATTAAAACTCAATTAAACTCTTCCGGAGGATGATATAGTGTATAGCTTATTACACCCAGGAAAACATTCCTAAATTTAAATGTAGCGTGTGTAAGACCTTAAACGGCTCCAAACATATTGAGAAATTTCATAAGTTTTTATCACCAAATGTCATACATGGACTACTTGTATGTTATCAAAGAACAAGAAAAACAAAATATCCTTTGTTTGTAGTTTGCACATTTTGTTAATGCGCATAAGAAGCCGAGAAGCATCTTTCCAAGAAAGTTTTCACACGATGTAAATTCTGCATGCAAATTTTTAAGCGAAACTCATGTTAACTTCTCGGAACTTAAAGAAATTTTAATTTTCAACATCCTTTTGCCTCTTCTGTTTGAACCCATTTTAGTGTAAAATATGACTCCCATGTCTGCAACAAAAGTACTGGCGAAGAAAATGAACGGATGTACATTTACTTTCTTCATCTGCTGTTGATAGAAAGCAGTTTAGGAAAGCTGTACAATGTTTTATGTGCTGCAATAAGCGTTCCTTATGCATTAAGAACAAGCCTAGGTTTACAGAAAACTTGAGCCTGTAATTACTGGTATCAGAAAAGTAGCGATGGGTGTTTATCTTATGTTGATATTACATCTGTTCCTGTATGTATCTATGTATGTATAATAAATACCTTCTACAAAAAAATAGAATTTCGATAGGATAAGAAGAGAATTTTTTATGTGGCGTTTTCTCGAAACCCCATGTCTCAACGCGCACACACATCGCTTTTCACAGCATGGAGTTTATATTTTCATCCATTCCGCAAACAACACCAACAATAATATGCGATTGCAGCTCGAATCGTTTTCCAAATTATCTCAGACGATAGACTGTCTTTGTTATAAACATAAACAATATCAGACCTATCACGAAATTGACAATTCTTATGTCGTTTGTGTTCTGTATAATAATCCAATAATATTGCTCTCTACTACTACATAGATAATAATCGAAAAGCTTCGATTTCCAAAGCGAAACGAGTAACCATCGTAGAAATTTCTTTTCAATTTGGCCGAAATTTTCTACTGAAACGTAGGCTCTTACTGATTATTCTATCTGCAAACCAAAATTTTGGCAAAGAGAGAAGAAAGTTAGAAGCTCCACAGGATATACTTAAGTTACTTATAAACGTAAAACTAGTTTCTTTCTTATAGAAAGGGGTTGGGTGTACAGATTTTGTTTCTTCTGGGCACTAGCTCAATGCATTGGTATGGACCAAAGTGTCTTGAGTCAACTCAGTTCAGATTTTAGTTTTCACGATCTAAAGCGTGCAAGGGAAAAGGCATCCACGAGTTCTTTTAACCATAAAAGGGCAAAGAAATACGCGACCAGAAAAGAAATGGCTTTGTGGGATCAAATGAGTCTTCAGGGAGGTTTTCTTTCTGGTGAAAGAAATGGTGATGCGATCTGATCTCACCATTGAAACACAACCCTGAACAAAAAAAATAGAGAAGCAACCTCAACGCCTTGTCCATTGCTCGAAGAGCGGATGACGCCCGTTTATTCGCAATGTAAACGGAGTTTTTAAGTTTGTAAACAGTCTGTGCACTTTCAAGTTGAGTATCATAAAGGATGACAGACGATTGCAGTAAAAAACATGGAATAATAGGGTCCACGGGAATACGTATGTGAGAATGTTAGATCATACCCTCAAAACTATTTTCTTTTGCCATTTCAATGTTTACACAATCAAAGGATACAAATCATTCAAATCCGAAGAACGAGTCTTAGTGGTATTTCCTACAAACATCTAATAATGCATCTTTCAGCTATACTAATAAGAAATAGAACAAACCTATTCAAAAATTCGTGCTTCACTTTTAGGACAAAATCGGTTAATGCTTTCATATACTAGTCCTAATTCTTTCACATACCAATTACGCATTTAACAAATTTGTAAAGCCACGCTTTTGTAAATTTTCTCAATTGTTGCCCTTGAAAAAGACTGAAGAATTGAGTCGAAACGTTGGGAAATAAAACAACTTGTGCTAAACACTCGTGGACCTTCCTCCTTACTCTACTATAAAATTACGCATTTGAAATTTGGTGCTCCAATCTGGTCCAAACCGATAGTTTTCTGGGAATGATGTCAAAAACAACGCATAACTAACCGATGTTTAAGGTTTGCAAACAAACCCATCCACTGCCAATAAATTTTGTGCTTGCAAACAGAGAACTTTCTCCACATCCTTTTCCTTCACATTGCAAAACATCAGCCTTTTACACAAAAAAAAACCTGAATATAATGTATTTAATAGCGTCTTAAATGATTCGAGAAAAGTTAATTGCTTCATAAAACTCGGGATAAAATTTATGATCTCATAAACAGCCCCGTTGGTGAGTACATAGCTGTGCTTCTGTAAACAGCTAAAAGTACGGCGAAGAGTTTTAAGTGAAAGAAACGTCCGAAGTGTTTTATTCGAATGTGCATACCTAGTTGCTAGTACTAAAGATAAATTTTCATTGTGATACACGCACCATAGAGCCACGCAAAACATTTTCCGTAAGCTCGCCGTATTTTTACTTCAATTCTAACATTGGACCGGTATGCTGCACAAATACGAAATGTGTCAAAAATACGTCCACTTTATATTCCTATGGCTAATTAGTTATTCGCAGGTTTCCTCGCTTTTAATATGATAGACCTAGAAGTATTATTTTAGGTTGGACTGTTACCCGCATTGATGTAAACTTCTTGACTTCTGCCTGACTGTTGTGACTCGGCAGGTTTGCTTGCTTAAATTTACACCTAGAAAGTTGAGTTACGAAATCCTCAGCTTCAATATCAGGAGCTGCACATTTAGAATAGCAATGCAATAGTGAAACATATAATTAACAAAGTTTTTCAGAGAATTGCATACAAAACAAGAAAATAATTAAGTTTGTTAATTTGTTATTCATGCTTACTACTCTTTTGAGAGACTCGGGGTGAAACTAAAACTAGAAGATCAGTTTGTATGCCAAAATCCTAGACTAAAATCTGGGTACCTGTATTATGTGTGCACCAACTCATCTGTCTTCTTTTTTATAAAAAAAAGGTCAGCACAATGATTAACGTTGAAAAACTCGGAAGGAACGTAATCAACTTGAACATCATAACTAACCCTTATCGATGTTTTATTTATAAAACTTCACAAAAATCTTCAGTCTCCAAGTGGTATCAACTCCACCGAGGGAAGTTAGATTAAATAGAGGAACGTATTACTTGTCAGATTGTTATTTGTTTTTGCATATTCTTGGAATTTCGTAATTTACGAAAAACCTTCCCGGTAGGATTTTGTTTCCAATTTGCATTAATTACGTGGCTCAAAAGTCATCATCTGAGATAACGAGTTTACCAAAACTTTCATTTGAGCAATTTATATGTATGTCTGCCACATATTTACGGACTAGGTGCATGAATACTTTTAGACCATTTTTTCCTATGATTTCAAGACAGTAAATAACCAAAGTCGGTTTCTCTTTCAAATTTAAAAGGTAAAATCAAATTTTCCGAATTCTATTTCTCTTTAGTAAACAAACTTACGGTTTTAGCCCAAAACTGAACGCGAAACAAAAATCAACCCGCGTTACACAACGAAATATGTATTGTGTTACCTACAAAATTAGGTAACTAAATCCTCTTTCCTTAATTTTATCTGCTCTCAAATAAGTCAACCAGATTTCAACAAGCAACAAGAGAGCAGTAAAAAGTAAACAAGCTTTGTGAAAGGTAAAAGTACAAAAACCCTTAATTTTTTAGCATATGAGCCACGTTTTATTGCACCTAACCCCTGAGCTGTGTGGGTGTACAACGACACAGTGAACTTTTGATAAGATAAGGACCTAAATTCAACGCACGTAATTTTACGAAGAAAACCTGTAATAAAAGGTTCTTTAACTTCATCATTTTAAAGAACCCTGGTCATATCTCCTTAAAGCCACGATTTAAATTCAAGAAAAATAAGCTGTTTTAAATGTGGTGTACCGCTTGTGTCGATTTTTTTCTACATAAAAAGGGTAATTTAATAATGCAACGTTTTCATATTTTCAGATAGCGTTTACTGTTGACAGAATGCTTTGAGGCGTGAGCACCAGTCCAGGAGAGATTATCTTTACATAAGCCGTGAGATATGAAAAAAGCTTAATGCCACGTACCTTTATTTTGCGAGCGCTCTTCTGCAACTTTCGAGCATAGTAGTACATGGCCATGATTCCTGAATTTATCCTTATTCACGGCTGGAGAAAGTAGTTAATCTAGCCCGCCTATGAAGCGGTAGGAGTTCTTTCCACTTCTTTTGCGACACTTGTGTGTTGTTTGAAAACAAGAAGTAATAAACGGAGGAAAGGAAGAAAGACGTGCTCTTTTTTTCTTTTTTCGTCCTGTTGTTGTTCAACCGTCATGAGAATGAGTAAGTAGGGGACACTCCCAGTTGAGTAGTATATCGTACGTGAACCTGTCACTGATACTTCGTTTTAACATTGGTTATATAAAGAACACCTTCGTCTATTTTCTCCTGCTTAATCTTCTCCCTCTTCGTTTCCTTTCTATCTCTGTGAAAGATCAAAGAGTGAAAGGCAGTAAAGAAAAAGCAATTAAAACTCAAGTAGGTGTGAGTCTACATTTATATACGACAACGATCCATGTCTCTGTCCATCTTCCGCCCATTTTTTCATATGAGCTCCAACTGTAACAATGTCGTTTGCCACCAAGTAAATAATCATAAATTGTGAGCGTTCGATTCATGTCTTATATCGCATTCACCTTTGACAAAAGGAATGGTGAACATACCGTCAGTTCGCGTCGATGACATGAGATACCCAAGCCCACACCTTTCAACTTTTTTCCAGAGGTAGATCTTCCCATGTATGCTTCACAAATGCACAGAAGTTTTCTTTAGATGTTTCATCTCATTGTTTTACAATATTTAACTTCTTCGGTTCCTTAATTCCAAAATTATTTTCACGCGAGTACTTTTCACTTAAAATAATTTGGATGATAAACTGCGTCTTTGTTGACGTAAAAGTATTTTAAAAGGTTGTCGTCGAGTAATTAAGAAAAGCTAAGGTTGCAACTAGACTTTGTTGAATGTGCGAATTAATGTGGAGAATCCCGCTTTTCATTTATCCGTCCATCTCGGTAGACGTCGAAAAGAAGTTTTCCATGTATTGCATAAAATTGTATTATTCTGAACTTAAAAACTTTGTTATACGAAACATGTGATAAAGGAAGAGCCATTCGCCTCCATTGCTTTTTTTTGCTCAAGTGCTGCTTGGTAGGTATAGTAAAGAGGGCACATCACCAAGTCACTGTGGTTTAACAAACAAAACATACAAACGTAGACTTTCCCGGAGAATGAGAACGGTCTTGTTTTTCCGGCAAAACACCAAAACACAATTTATACTTCCATTTGCCAACTTGGGTATATTGCGCTTCTGTCTTTTATTGTTTGTAGAAGAACACGGAGCAATCGGTTTTTGTGTTACTTCTTAACAACTATCCCTTTCAATTTATGTCTTCATAAATGGGTTTCAAAATTTCACATTGACATCTTTTTTCTTCATGTTCCCCTTCCAATAGGATAAAGCCATCAAACAAAACTTGAAAAGCTCTAAGGCGTATGTTCTTAAAATTCCAAATGACAGCGGTAGCTTTCTCAAACATTCGTCCGTGGAAGAATTCTTTGTAGTTTCACAATATGGTTTACACAAGAAAAACGTATACGCTTTAAAAATCATTGTTTGTTCTAAAAAGTTATTGTAAGTGGAATGGGAGAAAGTTTGAAAATATGTAGTAACCTGCAGGATAGAATTTAGACTCTGTCACAATACAGCATCATCTAAACGCTTAAATCTATTATAACAGCAAATTTATCCGTAGCTGAAGTAATATTAGGCATGGCTTGGCTACAAATGTTTGGATTGTGAAATCTTTAATCCTAATGGTCGATATTGTGGATCACAGGCGGAATAGAAAATGATTACTGTGGGAAATAGAGGAAACTGAATGCTGATCAGAAAGGTACATACTCCTCTGAAAGAAAAGAATGTGACGACCACTGACCACGTATTCTCATTTCGAAAATCATTCAATGTTTACAGCTTCCACTTTTTTCATCCTCATAAAGTTGAAAACTTGTATTTCAGTATGCGACTAAAGATAGAGACGATCTTAAAGAATTACTGTTCATCTGATAACAAACAAGTACACGGTACACTTAGGTATAGTTTTCTCAAACTTCCTTTTCGTGAAAGGGTTAAAAGGGTTAACATGTAAGTTTGCCACGGTTAACATTTGCACCATATATGTAACATTTCAGCATGTTTCTGAATACTCACACTTTTTCCTACACTTCAATTTTTCTTTTTATACTCTGGGACTACATAATCGTTAAAGGAGTGAACCAATGTCCCTTGCATTATCGGACTCTCATAAAATTAACTTTTATTTTATGTTTCAGGAGGTATGAGGTTACAATTACAGGATCTATATCGATGTATTTGAATTCACGAATCATATTACAGTCAGAAAAGATATAATGTGGTAGGAAACTTGTATCATGAAGTACAGAGAACTGGAGGAGCGACAACGTTAAAATAGAGGATATTGGCATAATTGTATTTTATTTAGTTGGAATTGGAAACTTAGCGGCTCGTTTCCGAAGCCAAGCATCTTCATATCTTTTTGCATGCTAGCATAATGAGTTTTCCTGTCGATTTGATTGTTGAAGGGAGACGAAAGTCATGCATGCGAAGTAACTTATCAGTTAATTATATTTGAATTCAATAACTGTCCGTTTAAAGTGTTGAAATTTTCACAGAGTAACACAACACCAGTAGCCCCAGGAGTATAGAATTACGTCCTTCTATCCATCCTGCCACTTCAGATTAAGATTGTGGATGTCTTCATGCAAGGTTGCTTGTTCAGTTTAGACAATCGCACCTAAGGATAAAACGAAATCAAATTATTAAGATGTAAGATGCTCATGAGGGATTAATGAATATTAGGATTGCAATACGGTAAAAAATCTTTTAAGTTCAGAATTGAATGGCACCAAAACTATCTGTAACAGAAGTAATATTTCCTTATGATGATGATGATTTTGTCTGCGTGCAGTTACGACCGTCTGTGTGATCGATCAGCACCGATCAGTGAAAGGCAACAGCTTAAAATGTGAGAATTTTAATGCTTGTCTTTTGCATACCTGAATTCTTGCTGCTTTCTCTGTAATTTTATGTGCAACAAAATTACCGGAATAAATTTCAATGACTGTATGTGTCAATTTGTAAAACTGTATAGGCTAGTCAGTGCAGCTACCACTATAAATATCCTGATTTATTCATAAATAGGTGTCAGATTAGAACACTGCCCTTACCTATTCCTTTCCCAAGCGATTTTACTTTGCCTGTACCATTGGTTTACTTGTTACAATGATGCAACTTGCAATTTAGAAAATAGTCGGTCTCCAATGGTAGGTAGAAAGCAATTCGCCCTAATGGGTAAAGTAAAACATATGAACTGTGTAACGGAACGTCCAAAGGAAAGGTACAACCTACAGATACATAGAACGACATACATGGTACGCTACAAGATAGCTCTCACAGGATCACTGCCCTGAAGGCTTCTACTTGTGTATCTGTTTCCTGAATTTTCTCTTGTACCCTGAAGCACTTCGAGGTACAAGTTTGATTAAAGTATAGGCACTATGTACTGTCTCAAGAATCAAAACAGATGACTTTTTCTTGCTTTCTTTTTGGCGTTACTTCATAATGCGTTACTGTGATTTTATACCCATAAGCAAACAACATAATGGACACAGTTGTACGAACTTTTCATTTTTGCTTGTTTTCGTTATTGGAGAGAGAGAGAGGATCGTGCATCTCGAGTAAAACCAATTTGTCGAAAGTAGCTGTTTTTATTTGACGCAGAAAAGTGCCTCTGCAGTGGAATTGAGTGGAATTCCCTTTGTAGACTGTCTATGACTTGCCTATTATCTAACTGAAACTTGTTGTGCTTATTGCAGTCAGACACACTGAGGTTTGTAGGGCTTTCAAATGGATCCCCCGATTCATGATTTCCGTGATCCCTTGTTCAAATCTGCAAGTTTTAATGGCAAACGAGTTCCATCATTTGAAGCAAAATTAAAAAACATAACAGGGGTCATGACTCAAGAGTCAGGGTATGTATTTTAAAGCTTGTGTCAGTGGACAGTCATGCAGTCATTTTTTTAACCCAATTATCAAACCGCGTCTACTTCCTACAATGGGTCTCAGCGTCTTTCAATCATTTTTACACGGATGCACAGATGCAGATCACAGTACATACTCTCCCACCTGCTCAATANTCAATCATTTTTACACGGATGCACAGATGCAGATCACAGTACATACTCTCCCACCTGCTGAATAGAACAAAATAAATGCTTTGTCCAGCAATCTGTTTTGCTGGGGTGTGAACTACAGCGGCGGGAGTATAACAGTAGTGTCTTTTAGACCTTATAAGAATATCCGACCGTTATTTCGACAAAAATGTTTTCATCTGCATGCCTTAGCCTTTAGAGACGAAATGGGGCGAAAAAAACCTTGAAAGAAATGAAACACTATGGTGAAAGGGCACGGTAGAATAGATCCGGATTCTCGCTGGTCACATATCATATCACTTTCATAATTTTCGACGATGTTAGAGGACATTTTTGACTTTATCATATCACTTTCATCCTACAATTCCACCCAAATAAATCGAGTAATATCAACATCTAATATATGACCCTCCTTTGAAATAACACTGTTAATATCACTTCTGTTAACAATTTTTGCTTCTAGTGTGTGACTTACTTACTGACTATTTTACGATGTCCTTCCTTCCTATTCTCATCTTTCTCCTTAAAACCGTGTCTCTTTTCATCGTAAAAACTCCTGTTCATGTGTTACATTAGATTCTATTGATATTAGTTTGTGTGGTGTTTTTTGGTACATTCATACTCTTCCACAAACAATAAATGAGACCTGCGGAATAGATCAAATGCGTTATCCGTCAATCTTTTTTGCTGGGATCTATAGTCGCGGAAGAATGACAAAAGTCTCTTCTAGTCCTTGTACGAGTATATATTTTCATGCGACCAAGTTGAAACACCCACATATTTAGTTTAGTAGGCAGGCATCCATTGAATTCATCTCATAACACCTTAACCTCATTTGAAAACACAGCCTAAGAAATTACCTAATTTAATTTCCATCCAATATGGTATCTTTACAGAACATATTCTTCACTCAAGAATGCCACCTCAATTCCGTACTGTCGGTCAAAAAGCCGTACCATTTGCATTTGAGGGGCACATGTTTCCTTCCGCAAGCTTCACATGAATACT
>VICI01003427.1:0-13305 GCA_019593645.1 Akabosia matsudoensis | reverse complement strand
AGAAGGGAAATAAAAGAAACCGCATCCTATTTACTCAGAGTAACTTTTAAATTAGAATGCACTTTTTATAGGTTTCGTCTCAAAAAATAATTTTCATTTTATTGCTCAAATCTGCGAATCTCTTCCGGAAGAGAATGTAACGTTCACTTATATGAGCTAATTTCTTCTATTTTTATTGAAGTAAATAAAAAAATCGCAATAATAAAAAGCTTTACTTTTCTGCAAGAGTATTTTCATGTGCGGCTCAGCCTTTTCTTAATTTAGACTTCTAACGGGAAACCTAAAACGATTTTTATTTTTCTATTATGCAATCGCCAACCGCATAATACGAGCGGAAAACGGCCGTCTTTCCCTGATGATGATAGTATCACTATAATTGCTCCAATTAACTTGTAAAACTTGCAGTACATCCTAATGCAGAATATACAAGTCACTTACTGTTTTCCACGTTTCTCATCGATAAAACGGTTAAATAACTTTAACTTTACCTGTCTGCTGTCCATCATATTTCATGACTATCATGGCAAATTCACAGATTCAAAAAAAAAATCACCGAGCATGCATGCTCATCATTTATGACAGGTAATCCTACAATTTCGAATTCCGACGAATATTGCCAGCTATTTACAGTGTAAATACCGTATGTTTATGCGTTAGAAAAGAATTCTAAATGTAAGTTTCAATGCAGTCGCAAAACTAGTAGGAAGCATGATAATAAAGATTGCAGAATGATATACTACCATTCTCCGGTAAATTGCAAATTCATATTAAAGCATCAACTCACATCAAAAATGATAGAAATCTTTAAATTATTTTGCAGTATCATCTCTTACAGCGCACTTTTCAACAGCATCAAACCAGATACAACTATATTACCTTGATCGATATGATGTGAGCAAGTTGATGGCAGAGGAAATTGTAAAAGTCTAAAGTAGTGTTTGATGCCTATGCGCCTATTAATCTTAAATAACCACACGCACGTCCAACGGAAAATGAAAGCACTCTATTTTACGACATGCTCGAGTTAGTACATTGATTGGAGCAAAAAACGTAAGTGCAAGGAAATAGCATCAACAAAAAATTGAGTAAGATGATATGACTTTTCCGCGAATTCCTCCAACATTTTTTTTCTTTTATTGAAAACCGCTAGAAATAGCTTGTGTTATTATTCCTTTCCATCAACAACCTATCGTAACAACTAGTAATATCTTCTCCTATATTAGTGGTTTTGTACAAGAAAACGAAGTGCCTCAACTTTGTTTTGTGTATTTTTAAAGATTTTAATGTTTGGCGTAAATTGCATTTTCAAGAAGCTTGCAGGATATTGAAATTAAGTAGCTAGCACATTGAGAAGCACTTCACTTTTTGAATTCTTGTATTTAGATTGCATACCTTAACTTATAGGTACGTAAGTATATGTGACCGTTGACAAAAGCTTTCTTTTAAAGCTACATCCTATCACCAAATCATGAAGCTATCATATTTATCTTGAGTGAGACGATAAGATGCCAGATGTTGACGCATCATCATTTTGAATTGGAAATATACCCATGGTTGGCTTGTCTGCGGAAGCTTTTTAATAATTGGTCCTAACTAAAGTGTCCATTCGATTTATATTTTTTTGGACTTTTACAACAAGTGTCAAGAATCGATGTGACGACCACCATGTCCTATCATCCTCATTGGACTTGTTATGATTTCTATATTTATTCGCAACCGTCATAGTTTCAAGCCCCACTTGGGGCTGATTTATCGTGATATAAAATGCCGTAACTGGTATTGCTTGCATGTTGTATTCATTGGATAGCTTCTACCTTTTATTCAAGACTTGATCAGTTTTGCATATCGTGACATATCATCTTCCTCGATCTCAAAAACGAGCATCATTACCATTTCATAGTGGTAAAAGAGTAGTCGCGGAGCTTCCACATCATTATAATATTCACCCCCATTTCATTTTCAGCCTGCATCCAAAACGTTCATATTTTTTACAATGATTTTCATAATCGTTTTAATCATCAGCATCGCCGCATATAATCATAATGCGTTTTCGCATACAAGCTGCATGAAACCTACCCTCGAATGTGTCTGTCAGACATAATGTAAACTACCTCTGTAATAACAACAATACAACTTCTGCTACTGTGCGATGTCTTCATCCTTTTCATCTGCTACTGTTTGTTTTATTTGTGGGCCTACATTGTTGCTGTTTTTTTAGTTAGTGTCTCAATCAGCTTGCTCCACTGTCAAAATAATGTGATGGCTATTTAAAGAGTTCCTATGTCCTCATTAGAACAACCATCAACACATAATTCTCCCATTAAACTTGCAGTACCTATTGAGATTTTTTGCAATTTCAAAACTGAGCCAAGCTTAACAAGGCCATTAAATTGGGATCATACCCAGAGAACTTGCGTCATCCATCGTCTCTGCTTTGACCAACCCTTCATCATTAGCAATTCTTCCGATAACAGTTTTTAAACCGGCCTGGCAATACAAGATTTTAACGATAAGTTTGATTAACAAATATGAGCAACCCAGAAGTTAGGGTTCACTATTGAACAAATAGTTTTTAAACAAAGTACCCAAGCTAACTGGTATTACATCTCTATAAGCATCTCAATTTCGTATTGAAAGCTGATTGTCTCAAGGAAGCATATTTTAAACAAGTCTTTAACAATGGAACAAGGAAGCGGCACGCTACAGATTAGAAAAGATATTGGAATTTTTGAAGAAGAAAAAAAGAAACAAATTACAGACATGTTTGATTAACTGAGGACAAAATATGGACGACGATGATTAGACTGATCGTAATCATTAAAATTCTATTTCACCCCTGAAAGATACTCTCTTTTTTGCTAAAATCCGCGAACAAAAAACCAACACACGAGTCACAAATTTTCCATGTAATTTATTACAAGAATAGATAGCATAAATTTGTGCGGACATTTCTCGATGTCATCCCATCTTAAAACTGAACGCATTTGGGGATCGTGTAATAATCCATGCGCTTTTTTATGTTGAAACAAACTGAGATGATGACAAAAAATATAAGGCAATAGAGAAAATGGGTGTTTCATGCGAATTTATTGTCGTAAAAAAGTGAATAATATGTTGATCATGACGGTTATATACTATAATGCAGGCAAATGCTATCTTAAGAAAATGATGATAATGTTATTAGTAAAATGGTTGGTTAAACATGAGTACCCCGCTGTGATTATTATTCGGCAAAGTATTTTTGTCGCTTCTTTTGCCATGTTACCTCTGCGTTGCTCCTGCGTTTCGCTAAATTTGTTTTTTTTTGCATATAAATGCGCCACTAAAAATGCAGTTGGTTTTGCAGTTACGGTCCACATTTCTAAATTTATACTTCATACTTTCTGAAAAGATAAACAAATATAAACGGATTACATGATGGCTTCTTTTTATCATCCTTATTGAGTAAACTACACCCTTATAACTGCGTTCTGAGCTCTTATCGTTGTCATCATTCTTGCGATTACTGAATAATGGGACAACATGAATAATAATATTACTATTATGACAAAAAAGTTGCATATGAGCCTTATAATTATCATCGAACTCATTTTTTGTCACAGCAGAGTTTGACAGTTTTATACATATGGATGTGTGCGAGAAGACAGGAAGCAATAATAAATTTTCAGTGATTTTCTTTTCTCTGTGATATACTCGCACACAAAAAAATGATGAGGTGATGAACAAAGAGTGTAACAACAGGAATCACATTAAATCGCAGCAGGTGTTTGTGAACTGTAAACAGGAGAGAACGTGGGATGGTGGAGGAATGATAAAAAAAGGAAAAAAGGAATGATACATTAAGATTTTCCTTAAAACAAGCACATCCTCAATAAGTTTGCCATTTAAGCTGATACAACTCACGGGAAACTCGTGCCAAACATATAAAAAAACTTCAAAATAAGCTGCGTACACATAATTTTGAAGAAAAAAATATATCTCTATATGTTTTTCTTGCTCAATCACGTGCGTAGTATGGTAAATGGACACGAAAAAAGTTGTTTATGTGATTAGGTTATGATTACATTAATATATTTCCAGAATTTTTATTTAATTTTTGCTAGAAAATGGTCCTAAGTAAACACGAAAATTAGCGTGAATAAACTTGCTGAACATTCTTAATTGTTTGGAGCTTGAGACGAAAGATGATTTGTCACAAAAAGATTTTTTTTGTACTTGTCAGCCAGTTTCACAAAGTATGAAAAGAAAATAGATGAAGCAGTTTTGCCATGGTATAATGCGACTTTATTCACCACTCCTTAGCTACTCTATTCACTATTTTGAAGCTTGATGAGATTACTCATTCAAAAAAAATCAGCAAAGTAAATTATCTTCTTTGTTTACAGGCATCAAGCTGATTTGAGTATGTTTTGAGTAAAAATACAATTTTATTCTTGTGCAACAGTTTAATGATAACCGGGCTCAATAAACGAGGAAAATGACATAAAAATAAGGTTCACAATAATTGGCGATAAAATGAACTGATTAGGTGTGATTTACGTTACGCATGAAAGACAATTTTTGTTGTTTTTGAGAAATTTTTATATGCAATCGTTTTGTTTGTGCTGAAGAGGATGTGTTCTGCTGCATTGGCAGAATGGTGTGACTTTCAGCAAAATGACAGGTAGGAAAAAAGGAACTTGGCTCTCGCCTGTTTACACACTCAACCTAATCACTAATCACCATCCCACTTAAAACTAACTATCGATAAGACCTGCTATGAAGTTACGTCAAACGCGTTATTTAGAATGTTTGATAAGAATCATAGTGATTAAGACATGCATCTATGCCATAACTCATTTCTCACAATTTGTCATCAAAATCGCAAGACCATTTACCCAGTCTCTTGACATTTTATTGAAAAAAATTACACCACACGTGGAGCCAACCTATCAATCATAATTACGCGTGAATCTCACTTTCTGTGACTTTTTTGTGAAGAGTTTGCTATACATAGTGAATCACACGTGTACCATTGGATACACAATTAGGTAGCTATTTTTATAGCACGAGCTATTTTGCATTTATCTGTTGTGCAATCCAATAACAGTGACAAAACTGCGTGCGTATTATCCTCATCGAGGCAACAAAATAACCAACCTTGCCAACCATACCCCACCTACAACTAACACCATAAAGACTGAAAATCGTTTTTACGAATGAATGAGTACGATGCACAATTAACTGTATTGTTTTGTGCTAAATATGTATTGCTATTGATCATTTTGTAAGATTTTTTAGCAAGGAAGCTACCTAACAAAGTCACCTTGTATTTCCCCGTTTGGCTATAAAAATAGTTTATCCCTTGGGATTCACGTTTGAGAGCACAATGCATTTCCAATTTTATGTCCAAGATGTGCCTTGAATACCTCATCTATTTTCGGGTTAGCCAAGGAATGACCTGAGAATAGCTAGAACGCTGCAAAAATTAAAACAGACAAGAGACAAGAAAAATTCACAAATTGTTTTATGGGCGGAAGGAGGTGATCAACCACTACTTACAACTTACTACTGACCAAAATAAACGAAAATCGCTTGACCAGTATGGCATGGCACGTATGCACGTATATTCTATCGAAATTAAAATGCTGTAAATTTAAACAAGATGCCATGTACCGATTCAAGAACAGTCCCATAAAATACTATTATTTTGCGAAGCAAGAATATTAAACAGTAATAAAAAAAACCTTTTTCAGAACGTGCCAGAGAGAAGAAGACGAAACAAAGAATGAATGTAGGTAAAACATACTACTTCCACCGATTTGTTACAAATAACGCAAAATTATTGTTTCTACATTCTACTTGTCTTGTCGCTATTAAGATGATAGTGCAGTGACAGAGATGAATTATGCATTCATAAATGGGGTATTGTGTACTGTGTACTGTAATGAGGAGTAAAAGTAAAAAAGGAACATGCGAATAAAAATCCAAAAATTTTATAGAACCACTTTTCACAAAAAGTATCTCAAGTACAGGAGCAGATCCACTTATCGTTACGCATTTTGTTTGTACAGACAGACGTAGCCTTTTTCTTTCTTGGTTATCAGTCCCACACAATCAGTGCCACCAAGAGACCAGACATTCATTAATATTATTTTCAATGAAGTCGCCTTTGGAAAAATGAATTCTAATTGTAAGTAATTGCTAGCATCTTTTTTCCTAATTAGTTTCTCCCTGAAAATATATTGCATGGGAGGTCAACTGGTTGTTTTTGTCCCGCACACACTGCCCTTCTTCCTCCTCCCAAATTATTTCATAACTGGGCAAAATTTCTCACTCTTTGCTCAAAAAATTTGTAATTCAAATTGAATAATTGGATTTATGAAAGAAAGACAATGGAAGCTCATAAAAAGATGAGAGTTCACACAAGCTAAATAATATGCAAATTGCAAATAATTGATGACTTTGGAGTGTGAGTATGTCAACCCGTTAACCCATTAAAGACATTGTGCTCTGTTGACTACAATCAATAGCACCAAAAATTATATAGTTTAGGAGAAAAAAAAATGCTTTGAAACAAACCATTCATCAAGTGTTTTCAGGCGGTCTTGAGAACCTCAATAGAAAATGTTTTATGTACTCTCTGGCTTGGCCAAGCTCAAAATACAAATACTCGACCCCATTGCAATTTTTTGAACAATTTTTTACTACTATAATTCACAGAAAGCGACAGTCGTTAGTAATAATGATAACCGATGTGATCACAGGTAGTCATGTTTAATTTTTCAATTGTTGCAATCAAAATATCAGTCATCTTGAGCTATAGAGAGGGGTTACTTAAGAGCGTCCCTTGTAATAAATTTGCATACTGACTGACCGACCTGTGTGTGGGGATACGCATTTCACGCGTGCTTTCAATAAGTAGAATAATGAAAATATGCAATCATGTTTATAATTCAAATGGAGATAATATATATGCACATACACAATAAGCTAAATTGAATGCAATTACAAGTATTATCTTCATTCATAAACGTATCTATTCAGAAGTTTGCTGTAGTAAAAAACAGCTTTTCTTATCGGGCCCGATTCTTCGTTTAATAGTCAACTTGGCCATGATGCTTACAAGAATACTGAAGATTGAATCTAACTGTGACGTGACGTGTCGGCAATCGGCAAATGCGCTGTTTACTCATTTAGTCGTAGCAATTAAAACATTATCGTTTATACCAGCCAGTAGCAGAAAATGTGATTACAATTATAATCATTACCACTTTACTTGTGTAACTCTCGTAATAGGGTCTTATATAGGTACAACGAGTTAAATTACATTCGATATTTGATAAGATTTTCTTAATACCATTAGCGTGCTACACATCAAAAGGGATGAGCTAAATGCTCCGACTGGGAATTAGGTTTTCCTAATTAATCAAACCTATACTTACCTAACTGCAATACATCTGTACAAAATGCATTCAATTTTATGGTTGAATAGCATGTCATTATGATACGTTGCAGTAGCAGAAAAAAGCATTTAAAACTGTCAGTGAAGTTTACGACAGAACAAAATGATGCTCAGATGGCGATTTAAATTAATTATTACTTTTTATTAGTTCCCCATTGTCCACAAATGCCTGCAGCTATTCATTGCAGACCTTGCACATTTCAAATACGACAATGAAAACTGCAAATTAATAATTGATGAGCAGTGGCATAGTGTGTAAAACGCAGACTATGCTAAAATCAAGTTCATTTCTGCAATTAAATCAAAATCAAAATGATGGCGTGACACATAAAACACTTTAGTAAGAAAAGCACTGGCAAGCAAAGCTCAGCAATAGAATGTGCAAGTAGTGCAGGTTGTACAATTAGAAACCAGCATGGATCGCAATACAAATGTACAATATATTACATCGTGATGTCCATTTCAAGGTGTGCAAATTCATTAATCAATTTTCGTATAAAGTTCCATTCGAAATGGCATGAAGCGCGTCAAAAGAAGTAGAAATACTATGTCTGTTTCTTGTTCAGCCCAAAGCAGTTTAAAATAGCCCGTCTCAAATTAGCACAGGGTGGTTGAAAAGACAAAGTAAAAATTGGCCATTTAATCTTATATCGATGCTGATACTCATCATCAATATAAATTGGTGTAGGGCAAGCAAACGCTTAGAAATTCTCAGAAACTACATAGTGGCAATAGCAATTTGTTTGGACTTCCCTGGAGGCTGTAATTTCCGACAGTGATTGGTGGAAAACATACGAGCTTTGACTGGAAGATGAAACTTTAGTACCATAAGCATAAGTATGCATGAATTAACAAATCGTGACACATGACTTTAGAATACCTCGTGCCGTTTCAAATAGGAAGAAAGGTTACCGTCCTCCCTAACTGGTTATTGACAGATTTCCATTAACAATGATCAAGAAAAATGACGAGCACAAGATAACGTTGCTTTCACTGTCAACCATCCCACATTACCTTTTTTGTTTTGAAAACGTATTTAGCAGTTGGTGTATTAAATAATATGTATATTACGTTTACGAACACGCTCACGATTGTGAGTTTTTGTTTTCAAAGAGTGCTATCGGGCGAACGAGTTCAGGTTCGAAATCGGTTTACGTGCAGGATACCGACAGATACTCAAGGAAGGCAGTGCAAACAAACATCAAGAGTTCACCTCTTTCCTTAACATTAAGTGAGATTGTTCAAAATTTTAAAGGATGTCTTTATATCGGCAGTTAATTCCTATTCACTAAAAGCATCGGTCCCTGATAAAGATCACGAGATGTTTATCTTGGGGGCAAGGAAGGCAACATCATTTTTTTAGATGATAAACGAACTCGCTTATAATTCTTGGAAGACATTCTCTTGTCTTTACGGTTAGCTTTGTGGGTTTTGTACTCTGGTCCGGCTTGTAAAATACTAATTCGACCATTTTTCATCTGAATATGGAATCAAAACAAAAAATCGTAACAATTAAACATAATTTTTCACTCATGATCATGAGGACCATTTATGTACCTAAGTCTTTTTGACAAATATACCATGAATTTGGCTCTTACAGTAGCAACTTGTGATTGACACGTGTGTTACGCATCTTTTTACATCCACAAGTTCACTCTACAAAATTAAGCATTCATCAAAACTTTTGAAACATTTCTCAGATGAAGAAAACAAGGAATGAAGAGACAAATTGATTTCATAAAAAACAAATCAAAGATTGAAGATATACCGTTTCATTATTTACTGAAATCTTTCTAGCCTGCCGATAAGCCAATTTTTTCGCTGACAATATTTTTTCATCATTTAAACCTCGTTTTCAAATCCACAAGACGCTAACCGCTTCAACCCTTTCGATAAAAAAAATGAATGAAAATTTTGATGGTGATCATGCCGTGTAAACCAACATGTTTTTTTGTAACACAAAATTCATTCCAGATGAACAATAAACGAACTGACTTGTGTAATGTGTGTGGTAAAAAAAGTTGCAATTTTGTTATGTATGCTTCTGAATATTAATATTCTCATTGTCGAGTATTTTAAAAAGTCATTTAAATACATAACATATACTACATACCACAGTCTACTCTTCATTCAATTTAATGCAACTGTTTTATTCCATCTTCTCCGTAAGTTGTAAGTATTTTTTGTCCAAAAGAATGCGTACCAACCACTGCGTTTGCACAAAACAAGGTTCGTAGGGAGTCGCTAATAAAAAAAATCAGAAAAGGGCGCAGAGAAATAAAATGAAAATAACGATAATCTTAACGGTAGTAGTAGTTAAATTAAACCTTGTTTCAAAAGCCCATTTATTTCTCCGCCTGCTGTATCCTTTTCAGTGAGCGTTTTGAGCAAGCAAGTGTCAAGCTAAGGAAAAATTATAATGGTTGGAAACTGCTTTGTATGATAACACCATTACTCGTGCTATTGAAGATACTTCATTGTCTCTTCTATTTGATGTATTACATTACCATTGAATTTGTCTAAGATTTTCTTTGGAGGGCTCCTATTGTTCTTCTCCACAAAGGGCTTATTTTGAATGAAATTTGGCTATTATACAACTGGTATTGCACTGCAGGTTACTCTATTGAAATTTAATGTTTTTGCAGTTTTGTGACACATTCCTACTGATCTAGCCGCTCTGTTAACTTCTTTTTTTCTCGCTATTCTGTAAGTTACAAGAGACTCAGTAGAAACTGTTTTGCTGACTGACTTTTGAATAGATTAGAGTAAGTAGACTAAGGCAACTGAGAATGGGTTTACAAACCAATCACCCATTCTTCTGTCTGACTATTCATACAATTGCACCTATTTATTTATTGCCTAATCGGCAACTGTTTTAACTTGATTTACACAGTGACCACCTTAGCACATTTAGCTTTAGCGGTTTTGTTCTTAGCGCGGTGTTGAAGGTAAAAATGACAAACAAAACGGATTGATGAAAAGAACACAAAATTCGTGAGTCTATTTTGTTTTTACTTAACTGAGCTTTTTGCATGTTGTCCGTTTTGTCTCATTTTGGCATGTGCCTTTTCTTGTATTCATTGCATCATTTAGCTATTATTTCATTAAACATATTCATCTTGAAATCAATACTGCTAAAAATGTGCAAAATTGGGCAGTAACATTGAACAAAGATGTTTTTGGCCGAGTTGCAGTAAATATTACGTTCCTTTCAATGCCAGGATGAGGTGATGACTGTGTTGATGATAATCTTAATGCTTTCTATGACATTCATGTTTGTTTGTTTTCCGTGAATGATGGCTCAGAACTAGTTAGCGACCTGGTAAAGATCAGATTAAAGGATAATCAGAGTTAGACCTTTAAAAATGACAAAGATTTGTGAATTTGATATTTGATCTGATTTGCCGAACAAGTTACACATTATAAATCATTCGGCCACGTTATACCGAACCAGAGTGTGTGGGAGAAATAGCGACTTACTTGCATTCGGCATGATTAGCAATATTCTGGTTATGTTTTTGTCATCTCAAGTTGTCATACAGCGTATCTGATTTTAATAACTTTATTCGCTTTGCCCAGTGGGTGCGTGAGCTAAGTCATTTAGGATGTGAAATAATACTTTTTACTCCAAATTGACTTAACCTTACATTCAGTGTAAGCCGAATGGGAAGCATGGCATACTTAATGTTGTTTTTAGTAATCGCTATACGCTATAAAACAGAAATCTTTTAATGGGATTTTCTCATTCCAATATAATATCGGATACAATATGTCATAAACCTAATCCAATCAATTATAGTCAAATAGTAATGATAAGACGACATAATGATGCCCAAAATTTCTATTAATTTTTTATTGAATAGGGAAAGAATTATTTAGCATGACCTACAATATTCATTATGCCGCTACTTTCAAACAACTTTATTTGCATTTTTATTAAAGCATATCTTTCAGCTTAAATGCTTGCAAAAAACTCAAGGCTGTTCAGAAATGATTTTATAATAGGGAATTGATGCTCAAACCTTTAGAGTACAGTAATTTTGGTAAAAGCATTTTAACAATGTGAAAAATAAGCAATTTATTAGATCAAACAAATCAGCACATAACGTATTGCTCAAGGAACACAAGCTTGCTTTTGCTGTGTATGACATTTTACTTTTGTATTGAATGTTGTGCAACTGAAAATTGAGATTGGATTTTTGATTCAGAGATACCTTCTTACTTTAAAAAAAAAAATTCTTACTATAAAGTGTGTCCTTCGGAAGACTATAAATCATACTGCCTGCTATGTGTCCTGACAAGCTTATTCCTCCATTAAGAATAAAAACGCGTGCTTTTACATAATTTTTTCATAACATGTTGGCAATAAGAACGTATATTTTAGCATAAACATTTCCTTAAATCTATCAACAATTTGTATGAGTTTTTCAATGACTTTTTCGTA
Organism: Akabosia matsudoensis; assembly: GCA_019593645.1. Classification (NCBI taxonomy): domain Eukaryota; kingdom Metazoa; phylum Arthropoda; class Collembola; order Entomobryomorpha; family Paronellidae; genus Akabosia; species Akabosia matsudoensis. The sequence continues at coordinate 1,417 of VICI01003427.1, read as the reverse complement.
TTTCGGCTTCTTATTACGATGAAACGTTTGACATAAAACTAAAAAACGCTGTCAGTTGACAAAACGTGTTTGAAGTTCTTACATCAAAATAATTCTGTACATACAATTCAAATGAGAACTGTCCGATTTCGTACGACATTTTTTTAATTTGGATTTTGTCCAGTGCTTTATTTCGGCCGTTTGCAAATCTTATGCATTTAGTCAAATGTTTGGAAAAATCGCAGGGATAAGAATAGATTTGAAACGCTGCAACTGTACAGAAGTTTTGTGCTTTAGATACACTAACTAGGTAGAAGTATACACAACTTAAATACCAATTTCCGGTACACCATACGGATACGTTTGTAAATTAAAGCCTAGTACTAATTTAAACTTCATCCAAGTTTTGCAACAATTCAGAGGCAAACCTGTAAAATTTTCCAAATTCTCTTGCATACAGTACAAACATTTTCAAACATGATACTCAGGTTTAAAATTCCATTTATTTTTTAAATTCATGAAAAAAAACCTGATGTAACAAAGCCTAGAGCTCTGTATTATTCAGTAAAAAATGGCAGCTTTAAAATTTTTCGAATAGCATACGGAGCTCTTGATGGGGTGAGTCTGCATCTGGTCTTCACAATGCTAAAGTGCCCAGCCCAGTAGTAGTCCTCTTTCTCGTTTCATTGATGCAAGTGGGATTCAATATCCCGTTTTGGCTTAATCTGTAATGTGATAGAATGCAGCTCGATTTCATTTTTGCTGAAGTTTTAAACAATGTGGTATGATAACTGATTTTTAAAAGAATTCCCTCAAAATGTGTAATGTTATTCTCCTTTCCAGAGGTACCTTCAATTTCTACAATATGCCATACACTTTATCTTTCCTTGATAGGATAGCGTAAAATAACTAATTCAAACTAAAACTCCGCTCTGTGTCGGGGATATACTTATAGGTCAGATAACTGAACACGAAGAAAATATACCTTTGAAAATGTAACTAACATTTCAAAAGATCCCGAAGAAAATGGATCGAAATCATGTGACCATCATATTCAATTTATGTCACTATCTGTCTATGTTGTAACTTGCGAATGGTCATACCTGATTTGATTTCATGATAACGGGCAATGACATCAGAAAAGGACAACAGGTCAACAAGCAGTGCTACTACTACCACTTACGCATGTACCCATAAAATCCCATGACTTTGTCACGACCAAGTAAATTGTAATTTTTCGTTCAATCAAATTACAGAATTCATTTGGTGTCCATTACATAGGCTTCCAAACCCAGTCAAGTGCACTGGTAATCCAAAGTTAAGAGAATTATCAGTTAGCTCTTTTATTGTTTATTTTTGCAATTATTGTTTTTTATGCAAGTTGTATAACGCATGCATCATCATATGCGCAGTTATAGCGTTAAGAAATATTTTACAA
>VICI01003426.1:0-13308 GCA_019593645.1 Akabosia matsudoensis | reverse complement strand
TGACCCATTCATGTAATCTTGTTATGCAATAAAAAGTTGTAATAGTGTGATCTAATTTGCTTTTTCTGGGATACCAGATTACTCCAAGTAGAGGTGATTTGAAGAGGATCAATTTTTATTACTTTTCCTTGTCGACAAAGGAAAGAATGGTAGTTCTTTTAGTTCTTCACCTCTACCTCCCCTACATTTTCGTTATTATGTTTTTTTTCTCTGTTTTTGACAACATGCAAAATGATTATTAGTAGAGATCGTTTATACGAAAGAAAAAATTGATGTGCCTGTAACCTACATCGTTTATTTTGTCATTTTATCATTATTCTTATGTGCTTCTTTCATGTTGAAGACGTCTATAGGACTTTTCCACCAACTTGTCTCAGTTCTGTGCATAATATTCTTATACCGTCTTCATGGTCGCTGAAACCAGATCCTCGCACAAACCTGTGTTATGACAAACGTGACCTATGTTCCGACAATATACAATTGAGTGTACGATTTGGCGAAACTCTGAGTGAAAAATGTAAATGTACATTGGCTGCAGCTGCCTGCATTAATAATGACGGCTTGAACACTACTCCCAAAGGCAATGGCATATAATCGTATTAGAGGAGGAGGAAATGGTCAGTTAGGTAAAGTTAGGTCTGGGTTGCTTTCATACTCATGTAGTTGACATCAGTACTAATACAAAATGTAGTATCTCATACGAAACATCCTGCCCCAGCAACAAACACAACTTTGGGCAGGTGTTTATTTTTAGACATAACATAAATCCATGTAGGCTTGTATGATAGAGATAAATATATTCATAAAAATAATTCCTACCTAACAACATTACATTATTTCGCTTCCGATGTATGCTTTTCTTGTGAAATGTCGTTTTAATTAACACTCCCCCGACTACAGTCGCTATAATTAATGGCACACGAAGTTTCAATGATAGGCAAGCTAAATAAACGTAAAGGTTGTTATATGAAAAATGAGTTTACAACATAACGTATAGACCCCTGTATTCTAGTAGCAAAATAAAAATGGTAGTAAATTCTATTCTCAGAGTAGTAACATGTGAAATGCACATTTTGTTCAGATCACGACAATTTAGATGCAATATGCACTACAATCTAGTAAGTTGCGTTGATTTTGAGTTCATTTTTTAAGAAACAGCGTCCTTGGATCTATATCTAACTGATTTCATGAAGTTTGTGTGTGCAAATGATCGCTTTTTATTTATGTGACCATGCTCTTTGAAAACAAGTTCAATTCTATTGCGCCTAATTGCCACTTCTTGATAGTTAGTGAAAAAAATTACCATTTTAATTACAATTAGTAACGGACTTGAAACTGATCGCTATCACTCTAACGTCCAGGTTGGATGTTAAGCTTCAAAAGTATGTGGAGGAGTTGGTAAGTAAAACATTCACGAAAACCCATCATCAGACTGTAATGCACACAAGTTGACACGTTGACATAAAAAGGGCTACAGCTACACACTATCAAACTAGTGTCAGCATCAGCATAATAATCATTGCTATCATGGTAGTACTCTAATGCTAATGTAATAAACATCACAAAATGCTCACAGACGCGTACGCGTACAGATTCATATGGACAAGAAGCAGCGAACTTCAAAATTCTATTTCTTCGTCCTCCTCCCTTCTGTTGGTTGCACACAACCTTCCCAAATGCGAAAACTTCATTACGTGGTAAATTCAGTGGCATTTAATGTAAAATGTTGAAACTTTACTACTCCTGTAACTGTCTCTTTTAACTTTATTTATTTATTAATAAACATTCATATTTCACGCATGCTTTGAAAGTAGGCAATAAAAACATAACACATAAGATTGGGGTATTTCATACACAAAGGACATGAAACACCTCGGAAATGGCTTCAAAAACAAGTTATCCTGTTGAGAGTTGTGGTAATAATCTTTGTTTTAAACTATTTTTATGCTTGATGTGAGCATTAAACAAACCAACTCATCATCATGTTGTGAAGAATATTCCTATTAAAAACGTAAAATGTGTTAAGTCTTAAAATATCAGCGCACGTAATCGTTTGTTGTTTACGAAAGAAACTTTATGCCAATTTCCCATAAACCTAAAAAAGACGGTTGGATTTCATCTAGATGACCTTCAATGAATTTGTTTGTATTGTATGCAAGGAACTACCATGACGTGTGGTAAGGTACAACGTTCGCTGATTAATTGACCAGGCTTATTAAAAGTGATCTGACCATGCTCAAATCAGAGATTCAATCAGACTTCCACTTCTAAACGGAAAAGATTTGCAATAATTCTATCAAATTATTACATCGGCTTATCCGAAAAGAATATAATGTTTACCTACAGTATCAAGTATCTCATGTGCAAAAAGTACGTTCAGCTTAACATTTATCCTTCTTTGCCACAAAGCACCTTGCAATGGAAAAATGCAATTACCAATCCGCGTGCAACAACGCACACAGAATTTACTGCAGGAAGCTCTGAATTTAGGTAAGGATAAAAATAAATTCAAGTCCAAAAGAAAAATTGTTCATAAAACGCTTGTTGTTACTTTATTGTGGCAATGATTAATCATGATTCAGGTTGGCTTCTGTTGATAAAACAATACTATTTTGGCTCAGAAGCCATGCTCATACTTTATGGTTACAATGAAATGACCCACATTGTACGTAAATTCACTATCCATGAATCTTCGTCTTCCGAGTGGTATTAAAAGGATAATCTAATGTTTAGGCTAAACCAATGATTGTCTTTTACACGGGAAAACAATGACTAACATGAGGAATGCCATTCATTTCCGACTCGCTGGCATTACTTGGATTTAGTTACTTGACTGCTTGAAGGAGGAGGTATGTAATTGGTGGCACGCAGACACGTTGAAGATGGATTAGAATTGCAAGGCACAAGGCGTATTTATGTCATACGCCGTATCCAAAAGGTTTTTTTGGACATGTGTTTGCTATCATGAAACCTCTCTTGTTGTAAACTGCTGATTTTAACCACAAAAGGTCATCAGACGAGCAATTATTTCAGTCACTTTTAGGTCTACGACCTCCATGCTTAGTTTGCTACATGTCCGCTACAGAAACAAGACCTACTTGAGAAAATGACACTTTGCCTGTAATTTCTTTGCCATTACGTTTCATAATGCTACGTTTTGATTAACTGTTTATTCGTGTAATAGTCTTAAAGACCTTCACGTTGACCACGATTGGATTTATCTACTAAACTCAATGATAAAGCCACTATGTATTAAAAATGAAAAATATTGTAATAACGCAGGTACTATTGCAAATCATCACAATTTGTATTTCTGCTACAAAAATCATTCAGAAATACAAATTTTACTTGACTCATTGTTTTATTTTGAGAAATATTCATTGAGTATCTTTTGAGGACAGAACCTCAATGAGTTTTCTTTGAAATCGTTTTGTTAGCGTCTCGACAGTCCTGAAAAATTTACCACACACTTTGACTCACTAGTTGCATAGAAAAACCCCAATTTCATTGTCTAACAGGCGTCATTAGCTCTATCATACTAAGACGCACATTGACTGGACTCGACTGCCGAGAAGTTCTTCGAGCGAGCCTACGCATTAGACTTAGTCTGTCGGAAGATTACAGCAATAAATATACCTCACGTATGTAATTACACAAAGTAAAACGCTGTTTGCAGATGTCATTTTTATACATTAATTCTGTCTTTCCTCCACCTTCAAGATTCGTTAGTAAAATTGACTGTCTGCGTAAAACCCCGGCTTTTACGATTCACCAAAACTGCTTGTTACTGTAACAGGCAAAGTGGAAAAAGAGCTTTTTACGATTTGTCATAAAAACTGAAGCGGATCTGCCAAGCAAAATAAATACCTAGAGCTGTGATTGAACTGTCCATTGTTATTAGTCGGCTTTCGTGTCAGCGGTTTCAAATATACAAAATAGGATTTCAAAAATAGCAAAGGAAATGTGAATTCATTGCATACAACATTCTTTACGCTGTGGTTGCGAAAATTTCCTCACTGATACCGAACCAACTTGTCATAAAGACATTTAAGCATGCATGATAGCATACGCTAAACGGTTTTTGAACATATTTGCAAGGACAAAAAAGAGACTCGAGCATTGCGTAAAATCCATCGATACGGTGCATCAATGGCGCAGGCTAAAAAATCGATAAGCTAACCATTCTAACCTAGTTGTCCTTGGTGGATGTCTTGCTCAAGAAGATTCTTATGGGGTTTAAGTTTAGTTTTATGAGCTATATTGTCTGAATTGAGTTGGTTAGTCAATTCCCATGAGTTGTGTATCTCTTACAAAATATTGGGTACGGTCAAGCTTACCGATTGTTTTGATGATATCGAAATCGTCCAAGCTCAATGAATGGTTTTTACTGTCCGACGTCCTTTTCGATGATGCTGAGGATGATGAAGTAGAAGAGTGTGATGACTTAATAGAGCTCTCACGGTCGCGATGTTGTCGCTGTTGTATAACCGTCGTAGATGACGAGCTGGTAGATTTATTTGTACAAATGCTTGTTTTAGAGGCGCTAGAGGAAGAACTGCTGAAATGATTGCTTTTTGCATTGGCAGCCACATCTGAAGAGGATTTACTGTTGCCAGCCGTTCCAACTGATGAAGATGATGACGACGCGTTTGTTGAAAGCGCCGACAATTTGAGGGAAACCAATGAAATAGAACTGGCAGGTGACATAGATCCGGAGGTTTTGCTGCTTGACCGACCTCTCTCATTCTCAGGTGACGATGAGCGCTGGCGGCTCAAATTAGGACCGTCATCATGAATGCTCTGCCTCATTCTAAAAGTAAAAACCGTATACAGCAACAGATTTAAAATGTGGATACTCTTCATTTGTACGGTTTAGAGGATATAGTACACCTGTAACTTCTCTACGTGCATGACTAGACGCATTAACTTGATTGCTGAAGTTACTTGATTCGATTCAGTTTTTTATGCAATTGCAATGAATCCTCGGATTCACTAATGAGCTATGGTATAAAATGTAACAGCTCTATGGTTGGGTTTTATTGCTGCCGCTTCTCTGCCCAAGCTATTTCTTTATAAACATAAATTTGACATCATTAGAGACATACCAAATTCTATATATTCACGTAACACATCTATCCTGCCGAGCTTGATAATAATATCAGCCAGTTTTCGCTTTTATAGCCACTATTTGTCTTCTTTTTAATACTCTGGATATTAAAACGAACTTATATTGCGTGTACTAGCATTTCGTGTTTCATGCTTCCTTGCACAATAATAATTCAATACGATGGTTTTTTTAAAACTTCAGTCGTAACTTGTTTGTCGTAGCTCTTTTTGTGCTTATTCTAAAAAGCGGCGATCTTTTTTGTAACATATGTACTAGCAAGAAATATCATAAATACAATGCAGCGATTTTTATCATACGAAATTAGTTTTTTCATATCATGCCTGTGACCAGGAGTTTGACTGTATACAATTAGAATCAGTTGAACATGGAGTTTTTTGCTATCCACAATCATTTATTCCGGCGCTGCTGGGCACAAAAAATGTTGTGTGTGTGTACGCATATCATTCGCAATAATATATTGTTTTCATTTCGTGCTACCTTTTCCCGAAGTATTTTTTTTTTCTTGAGAAAATATCACCCCGCTTGTGTTTCAATATTTTTTCTTTTCGAACGTAAATAAAACTTCAGCCTATTTTGTTTCGTTTCTTGCTGTTTTATCAAATCAGCCGCAGCAAACGGGAAGATGCAGACAACCGGAAATTCCATCATAAGGAGCCAACGAACCAATTTTATTTTGTTGCCTTTTAACATACTTCGCGAGAAATACTTCCGAAAGAAGGATGTAAAATTGCATTTATCTGACGAAAAACGCTATCGTAATGAATGTAATTTAGTTTTCATTGTATGATATGGAGCTATCCGAAAAAAAGACGGAGCACACGGGAAATATCTCGAGAAAGAGGAAGAAAACTGTTTTGTCTGGGGAATACACAAAATACCTTCTCTCAACAACATCCTGCACTTATGTTACTCGTCGAAAGCTCTTTTCTATTCTCATACGACTAGGCCTCCGACTTGTAATTCGCTAAATATTTGACAAAGGGTTGGCGTCAGAGGTAAGTCCGCACGATAGAGAGACTTTTATAGGCTTTTTTCTGATCCGTGTTGCGTCTTTGATTCTTCTTCAGAGGATTTTTAATACTAGCTGAGATACATCTAAGCTCAAGGAAAGTTTCAGCGTCAACAAAAGGGTCTAAAAAATACGTAATACTGTTTTCGTACTGGATCACTCAAACTATCCGACATTTACAAGAAAATGCAATGTAAACGAAAGATTTAACATCATCCACCTGGCTTTAAAAAGTGTTAGTTCACATGTTCCTCATTGATACATTAGCTTCCAAAAAATAGCCCTTTTTTACGTGTGTAGAATGCAAGAATAAAGATTTGTTTATGAAGAAATATCCCTTCGGTGCCGTGAGCAAACCAACGCATTGAGTGAACTACGCATTATATGCATGATTGTACTACTTCATCATATTCTTGGTTAGTCTTGGTACTTTTAACAACCAAAAAAAATATTAAAACTTGCACTTGTGTATGACCGTGCATAAAAAATAACATAAAAAGTAGATAATTTAGTCTTTCTTTCTCCCCTTTCGCTCTCTCTCTCTCTCCTCTTTTAAAAAAAAGTTGACAGTGTGGAGAACTGTACGTGCACAAGTTTTTAATGGTGTGCCTTACTGTTGCCTGTTTCAAAAAAATAACTCTTTCTTAAATTTCAAATTTCAGTTGATTCTTTTCTTGAACACATAGTTGTTCGCATAAGTTGACGCACACAGTCAGAAAAAAAAAACACAGGTGGAACCAGGGGAAAAAGAGATTGAAAGGATTAGTAGAAAACAGTTAGGTGTAATACACCTTAAATGTAGCATATTACCTGACATCCGGCGGGTTCTTCTCATCCAGTACAACCCGAGAACCGGAAAAGATACAGGAAAGAATTTTTGCTGATGCCACTGCAGCGGCTTGAGAATTCCCGAAGTAATAAAAATCTAATTTCCAGATAACAATCAACTTTCCTCACAGTGCCGATACCGTTCAAACAATACTCCTCGCCGGCCGTTTCCTTTCTTCCTATCAATGGCACAAGTTTAATTTTGCGAAACTTGAACAAAAAACAGTTTCTTTATTGTTCATTAAAGACTATAGTCCACAAGTTTTTGCTAAGTTTTATGCGAAAAAAAAATTTTCATTGCTTATTCTTGTGGACTTGCTTCCTTTGTTTTTTGCCTTTTCTTTTACCGGGTAAATACAGTTTTATGTATTTTCGTACAGTGAAGAATGAAGGCTTTAGTAACGTCCTTTGAATCACCTTACAATAAAAGCTGTGAGAACGTGTTCTCATGTGCAACGTATAAACTAGCACGTGTCAGGATCCAGCGTAGATATTTGAATATTACATGAAATACGGATAGGTTTTCAGTTTCCTTCGATGGATAAAACTCCTGCCATTCCCAGGAACCTATAGGAATATGCACACAATCGGACTAAGTTTACACCGCAAAATGGTAGTAAGTTTTCACTTGGCCATGTAGCACTAATTTTTCGTAAGATTGGAGTTTCACAGAATTAGCTTGAGGAGAATTTGAATTGGAAATTTATTCAAATTTTAAACTGATGAGATGGCTTAAATACAAATCTCGGAGGATGTAGCACCACATGAGTTACTGTTTTTTAAAATAATCCGGATGGCAATTATTTTTTAAGCGGAAACAATCAAGGTAACTTTTCGTGAGATGGGACCGGAAAATGAGCGACTCATTTGGAGAAAAAAAGACACTGAAAATGCACAAAGCTACTTTGTACTTTGTTTTACAAGAGTTGTCGCTTTTTAGAACGGCATGCTTAGGTATACTTGGAAGTATTTTTTTACTAATGAGCACTTGTATTCGTTGGTAAAAACGATATTCTGACGAACATACTTTTGCACAGGTAAGCCGCAATAATTAACAGTAAGCACAGCTAATTTGTCGAATGGTACAAGCGTTTGATTCTCGAACAATGCTGTTCTATGCTGTCATAACGCTAAAACTTTGTCTGGGGAAGCCTCCATGAAGACTGAACGGAACAACAGAATGATGAGCGACTTTAATATCAAGAGAACGCACAAAAACCCAAAAGGAACGAATGATACCATATAGGTGACTGGCGCGTTGTGTTGTTTGTAGTAGTGCTTCGTTGTTCGCGAGAAGTAGACTTTGTTGCTTTACCTTTTCGCTTGAGGAAATAATACACAAGAGGCTTGCGACGCCACAAAGCGTTTGAAAGACTGGATTGTCTTCAGCGTAAAAGCTCTCTAAGCATTAAAAATGTTCATGACTTTTTATATACTGCGGTATAATGTATTTCTGACGTTTCTTTTACTGAGTTCAATTAGCTATTTGATGGCTTTTAGATGAGTAATTGTGAAGTAAACTACTGTTTGCTATAATAACTTTGCTGACAGGTAGATATTATATTCGAATTGATAAGGACTGCATATTTTTACTTCGTGAAGTATTGTTTTGAGTTTTATGCCTGAATATAAAAACGCTTTGAACCGGAATCAAATGTTGTACGAATAGGTTATTAGGTGTTTTTATGGTTTGTTTTAAGCAGTCGTGAAATGTTTGGAAAGCATAAAACTGCAGAAGGCTTGCGGCCAATGCCGCACAATATTACAGAAGCCATTTCAGAGGAAGGGTAAATACGAGTGAAAAGTGAACTTGAACTTTAAAAACATTCATGCCTACATGTTGACTTGTTTGCTTCAAAAGTATATGCATGCGTTAATAAGAAAAACAGGAACATAGGGTAAAGCCCGGCTAGCATGTCGAAGTGGAGCAAAAAAGAGATTTGAAATCATCATCACATAAAATATGCATGCTACACGATCTTTGCATGTCGTTCAAACCTGATATCTTGAATTTTTTGTCGCATAAAGTCGACGCTCCCGTGCGATATGGCATTCTGGAATTTTTATTAAGTAGCGAAAGCTGCTTTATAAGATCGCAAGTTCTATCTGTCTGCCCGTACGTGTTGTAGAGGCTTTTCCGTCGACCTGTGCATGGAAAGCCTCAACTTTAATGTCGGTGCAATTTTAAGTGGGTTTCGAACCCTGGAACGACAAATGGTACGCAATGAAAATCAATATGTGTATCATGTGGACTAGATTGTTTACTTGGAAATTACGTCTTCATGTTTTTATTTTCAGGAAGTGTTTGTGTGTTATCGCCAAATCTCCGGTATCCTTTGACCTACAGACCTGAAACATATTACCAATAAGCAATGATATTGTTTGTCTTTTACAAAACTTTGTTCATTTACATCAACTGTGATCAAGGTTAATTAATGACAAATTTCAAGTCACAATATCACAAAATCACATAGCAAACAAAAGAAGAGCTCCATATTGCAAAACGAAGGGCCCCATGATGCACAAACGAAGTGCTCCATGTTGCCCAAACGAAGTGCTCCATATTGCACAAAGGCATTATGCTTTCGCTAATTTGCAGGTATGTAAACGTAGAATCGCACTGGTTTTGGCTGGGAATGTGTGAGAAATGGTTCGAAAGTGAAGTCAGTTGGTATAGTGTATTAGGGTGGCCGAACAATTTTTTCTACGAAAACGACGGGATACATGCGTGCACTTGCAGTTTTTAAACCGTTCTTTTATGACGTGTACGACGGGGCAAGCTAGCTTTATGATACTGCGACAAAATTAACTGAATAAAAAATGTATGCTTTTTTGTCGTTTTTGAAATGTTGATTTGGCATAATATCGCTATCACCCTCTGGGTGCAATTGTGTTCGTAGACGATGACGAAATTACATTCAAACTTGGAGATGAAGATAAAGGTATATCATATGCGAATTGTGGAACTCCTGTGTCCTAGGGCACTTTAGGTCAAATCAATGCCGGTAAAGTAAGCATATTTGCAAGATTTTCAGGAGATTTATGCATTTATCAGCCAAAATGATCGATGTACATTCAACAGGGATCAGTAACTTCCTTTCCCAAAATCTGCAAGGAATTCGTAATCATACGTATTAGCACTCAACAAGACGCTGTTTGCTACATAAAAGAAATTTCCATCAGCTAATTTTTTTGGTAAACTTTCAGCAACGATATCAAAATCAGTACTACTACTGGACACTAGACCGAATAGTCGCTGTGCATTGGAAGCTAGGGTTCAGAAGGGGACTTCGAGATTTTGCAAGGGACACAGGTCAAGCAGACGAAAAGTATTAAAAAACACACAAAAGTCAAGTACAGGTAGGTTCCACCAAGTAAGGGTTAGAAGAGTTACTACTAAACTAGATGTATTTCGAATTTCGATTGAAATTTTTGACCTTGAGGTGTGTTACGTATGCTTTCACAATGGATTGTTAGGAGGTGAAATATCGTATTTGCGTATCCATCCACACATGTATATAATCACTGAGTGTTGTTGAATGATTCTTATCTGTATGAACTTTACCTCAAGCTACATATCATCAAAAGGAAACCACCCCCTCAAAAACAGAATGTGTTTATATATAATATCTCTTCTCTTTCAGACAAATCTGGAATCCATTTCAGAATAAGCTGGATACATGTACACGCAGACTTTCTTCAGCAATATTTATAGAAACAACAGTAGCACATAGTAGCTTTTCTTGGAAGAAGAAAGCAGTAAACTCAAGGACTAAAATTCTGGTTTTACTTTCACTAAAATGAAACTTTGCCAAGGGCTTTCTCGTACCTCGTACTGAATCAAATCACGTTTTGCATCAGAGCTCCAACCATCCAAATAAATACACAGGTACGGAGGTAGTCTGGGACTTCAGAATAAGCGCAGACATTCACCCGAGCTACATAATCTTCCAAGTATTACATTTCAATGGAAGATACCCAGAGGCGCTTGATAAGTGTTTGTTATTGCACCAGGAGTTCGAGGAAGTATGTATGTCAATTATATTTATCGATTAGATGCAGGGGTTAGTTTCTAATCTGCTACCGCATCTGTTATGAAAACGATGGATACACAGAAATCGAATATCGAAATGGGGTCGTTCTCATTTTAAGGTGTAAGGTCCTATCCGAAATGGTTTAGTTTGGAAATACCAATATACAATGCATATGTCCGATTTATTGCGCTATTTGCCCCTTAGGCGATGTAGCTGGGGGGATGGTATCATCTGGTTGCTGTCTAGAAATTGAAAAACGTAACTAGATCAAACAATTTAGCACTTGTGTTATGTAAGAAACCAGTATTCCCATCCAGTGGATAGTAAAGCAGTAGTTTCAGTTGAACATCCGCCCGGTTTTTTGTGTTGCGTAAAATTATGCTGGAAAGCCTTGTTGTAGGCTCGTAGAAGTTTTACAATAATATGGTGTGTAAGATAATATAATAAGACTTTTATAAATCAAGATAGCTTTCTTCTATCATCGTTTAGCCTTCAACAAAGATATTAAGACAAAACTGAAATCATGTAGGTCTTTCAAATCCATAGCACGTGTTGAATTGACTGTCAACGTATTTTCATTCGGACTTTTGATGCACAATTTTACATTTTTCATTGCTTGGTCGCCAACATTGTTGTTCGTTTTTCGGGTGTTTTCCCCTATCTTTTTAGTTTGATAGAAGTGACAGTTGATTTCGTTTACATTTAACACGAGATTTATGTCCATCATGACCACGGTGGTGAGTACTGACGACTTGACGAGTTCTAATTTATTATGCGTCCATATCAGCAATGAAAGCTGTATTGCTTTCACTTTCGTACACACTCAGGACAGGTCAGTTGCATGAAAATGTTTTTCGCATTTTGTCCTGCTGTCATCCACACTTCACATTAATGTAGGCTATAGGCTTAGCAAACAGAGAAGAACAGGGTGGAAGTCAGTTCCTGGTACCGATTAACAAGTGACCATATATTGTGTAAGTTGACAGTTGAGGTCATAAATTCGTTCCTAGCATTATGCAATTTATTTTGTAAATGCTTTATAACATTATGACAGTAGAAAAACGCGAACTTTATCATGTCCGGTCGATGTAGGGCTGGTTTCATATGCAATAATGCCGATTTGAAAAAACAAAAAACGATGATTCCTCCCACAGTCGGAATTCTCTCAATAAAAGCACTAATAGATTCCATGGTATGGTACTTACAAGGATGGAAAGTTGTTGTGTTAATCCAAACTGAAACGCATGCGTATTTAATGAATTCAGATGACAAACAGGAAGCGCATTTTTCGGCAATTATGTTCTAGAAGACTGGATTTGGGAAAAAATGTAATAAAATTCTGAAGAAAAGTTCTGGAAAATGAAAAAGAAAGTAACGCTTACATAGAAATAATTACTTCGCATGGGTGTGCACATCAAAACTGTAAAATGCCCTACATATTCGTTCATCGTTGACGTAGCACAAGCAAGCCAGTAAGTTGCATAACATTGTCTGCAAATCAGCGATCAGCGGAATAAATGGGGAAAGCAACCTATTAACTCAGATACGAAACAAGATGAAAGTCAAAGTTGAATTTCCCTTTTTTATACGTCATGCAGAAGCCCATGGATTCTAACATTTCGCAACTCGGGTCATACATTTATTTTAATATTTGAAATTTTATTAATTATGATAGCATAAAGCGTTTTGATTTGAAAAGTTTTTGATGTGGTTCGTACGTGTTTGTAGTACGGATTAATGTCACGATCGAGCCAATATGTTGTGTAACTCTTATTTGTATACCATTTAGGGAGTGATATAGAAATACTAATAATGTAGGGCACACACTACTTAGTTCTAGCAAACATGACTGTACGTTAAAGTAATCTACTGAGGTAAGTATGCATGGTAGTATGATTTTAAGTCTCTATCTTCCGACTAGATGCTTAATCAAAACCGTATTTCGAAACATTTCAAATGTATTTTATATTTAATAGAAACCCGCAACTGACTTTGCTAAATTCAATTGAATTTCAATATTTCTTCTCTATATTGGAGGTGGATTGTGTAATATTTGCTTGCTAAAATATTGAAAAACGCAATAAAGTGATTCCCGTTAAACTGATAAGATTTCCGATGAAATTCCATTGTGTACAATATGGAACCTTTTACTGATAATTGATTTCTGTTCATTACACAACAACTTTTATTACGAAGCTGAACTTTGTTCGGCAAGTAATGATTTGGACATGTTTGTCCGTCTGTCTGTCTGTCCGTCTGTGAGTGCTCTACAGGCCACAAACATTGACCGATTTGAACCAAACTTGGCA
>VICI01003425.1:0-13310 GCA_019593645.1 Akabosia matsudoensis | reverse complement strand
ATAGTATTTATTTTGTTGTTGTTTCTTTCTTCCTAACGAAGTTACCAGTAAAAGAAGATGTACAACTTTCATTAACTACCTGAAACGCCTATTATCATAGTCATTAAAATTCTTCATTAACTCTGTCCCTTGTTGAAACTGCAACTGTCAAGCTCACGATATACTATTCCCTGCCAACAACATTTCTTCCCCTTGTTGATCCCGCCCATATCTTGAAACAGTATATCCATATTCTGAGTGTTTACATCTCTGTCGTAGTCGAGCATACCTGTATCTCTGTCACAATCTACTTTCTTGTAGTAATTTCCTCAGATCTTTGCTCAAGTTGAACATTACCGTAAAGGAATGACATTGCCCATTATCAAAATATGTTAAGTACTTAATAAAGTTAAGTGGAGTATAGAAAACGGGAACACCCATGTGAAAATAGAATCTCAACAGAAGATACGTGCAATTTTTGTCGACATCATAAAAGTCATGGGGCTTTTGTTTTCTTCATAGAAAACAAACTTCATTAGTGCTACTCTCTGAGCAAGGACAAAAGAGTCTGAACTGCTAGGTGAACAATAAGAATGCGTTCTTCGGGTTATGAAAACTTCCTTCCACGTACGTATTTCATTTATCTTTCATACAAATCGAGTCAACTGTTATGTATGTGCGTTGTAGTATCTCCTGTCCATTTATTTTTAAGTTGGTCTCGTTTTATGCTACCTTCTCTTCCTTCCATTGTCATTTATTATACTTTTTGGAATTATAGCAGAGTACCATATACAAATATACTCTTAGATTCCTCTGTATTAAAATTAAACGAGTGAAAACATTTCCCCTATGGCTGCGCTTTTGGTGTAAACATGCCAAACTTGCTAGAGATTGAACCTGAGAATGATATTAAACGCTTTTTCAATACCAAGTCTCCAGCTTTCTCTTTTCATGTCTATTGTCTAATGGCTCCATACAACGAGTCATTCCAGAGCATCATATCTTCTTTCTTGTGATACGGCTACTGCCTTAATAGATGAGTAGCGGAATTCTTAGAGCTGTTTTTATAAGAATATATAATGTGTTAGGTTCCCGGCATAGTTCATTTTAGATAGATTCTTATTATTTTTCTATAAACATACACATCAGACACGTACTACGTACAAAACATCAACTTGAGTTTGCAGTACACGCTGTGATGCGTGCTTGAAGTAATTTTTTGCGAATATTTTATGAAAAGCGATATTCCTCTTTAGTTATCATACATAATCGTAAGGAACTAATACGCAGTTCTGCTCCTCTTGGCTTGGCAAGTTTGTGTACAACAATAGACTCCCTAATGACATTAGGTACCATGCAAATGTTCCATGTTGTGCAGTAAACTTACTATGTAAAATACCTAATTCACTATTATCAGTTTAGTATCATCTACCCGTGCAAAAATAGAGCCTGTTAGAACATTTTTCTGAAAAAAAACGAAGTATGGGCTTGAGAACCTCGTAAATAATAGCCATGATGCTTTTCATTACTATGCAAAACATATCCATAATTTTTCTCTTTCTAAAAAGCGACGTAGCTCCATAGGTGTGATAGTTCTATTTTCTGCCTTATATCAAAATATGTTTTTCAGACAGTATAAAAATGGTGTTCTAAATATGGTGTGACACAAAACAATTAGGTGGACTGCTATGTACATTTTACGGATAGTCTGTGCCTGGAAAGAACAGAATTCATTTGCCGCGAACAGAAATTAGTTCAAGCGTTTGACTCCTCAATAGTATGTGAATTTTTTATTAAACTTGTAAATAGAGTATGTTTATCGATCACAACTAAATTTTCACTCCACACACGTACACAAAGAATACACACAGTAGCGTAGTAAAATACAGTAAATGGCAAATATAATCTACAACCCCACTCCATTTAGTAGTTTTTAGAATAACTCAAAAAAGTCTACAAAGTAACGTAAATGCATCTCTCTTTGTATAGTATCAGCAAAATGTATACCTACCCTATTTTAACTTTTCCCATACTAAAAGTTTTTTTTCAGTTATATTATATGAAGAAATCTAATAGAAAGCTTTACAGTATATTCATTCATTCTTCTTTATCCGATCACAGCCTCATTTCAGGAAAGGGTGAAGGACCTAAAGTTTGCCGAACGAGTATTTGTAAAGCAGGCTACTAAATCATTATTACGTAAGTCCAAAAACTTTGTTCTAATATCTTTACATTTTTATTATATTAGTTCCACACATGTCTTTTCCTTTTGGGACTCTAACGTTTCGAACAAATGTAATTGACCAAGGGATAAAGTCCACGACACAAAAATCAAAACTTTTTACAACAGCTTTCACACAAGGTATAAGCTTGCTTGCAGGGAAAGCATGAAAGTGCCCTCGTTTTAAAAATACAGAGTAAGAGATTTTTATCCTCAGACGGACGATGGTTGATGTCTCGCTAGGCTTGCATAAAATGATACCACGGATCTGCAGCAAATGATTAGTTCTCAGCAGCAGTCCTGATTTATTGCTCAAATGTCCATGTAATTTATTGCTTTGTATTGGAGAGTGTAACAATCTGACACCGCATTCATTATGATTTTTATCGCCGATTCGTCCTACTATGGTGGAGCTCTGAGCTATGATATGTATACAATGCGTCCGACCAAATACGATTACGATGACGGCAACAAATCACTGTTGGTCAATTTCAACTTGAGCATGCACGAACTTTTTTGTTGTATTTGCCTAATACCATGTTTCATGCTTCAAATGATACGTTGTAGTTAACCCTACTCCCTCCTTACAATTTCAGACGGCACCGTTCTTGCTTATTCATTACGTGACCAATAAAAAACCCACGATGCTATTATCGAGAAGGTTAACCATAGGAGTTATTCATGCAGTTGCTTAATTGATGACCTATTCAACTATACAACTGGATGGAAGGAAATAGGTACTTATTCGTGAAAGACTCGTTGGAGCCATATTACTCACAAACCATGCAACCACTATGAGCAACGAAAGTTGTTAAACGTACTTTCGCTTACGTCTCAATTACCTGAGAATGTTTTTGTTGTGTTTTATGCGAGTTAGCACATGAATCGGAAGAACTTAATCAGTGAATTATTCATTATACGGTATCATATCAACAAGTATTCATTCTTTCTGAAGATACGTCTTTGTCTTTCTCCATCAAGAACAAACTGTCCATGCGGATTCTGTTCTGTAGCAGTATAAAACATTTTTCTCCATAGTACATATCGTATATATGTAGCCACCACGAAAAAATCGTAGATATAGCTGATGAGAATGCTACTCTGTGCATTCTAGTATATTTATCCGCCATCTTCTATCAGTCAAGAATGCATCGTATATTGTTCTTAAAAGCTTATACAATAAAATTACTAAAAACAAAAAAGCATTAATTCGTTAATGCTGGGTTGAGTAGACCAGCTTAACTAGTTCAGTGCGGTAGGTTAACGCTATTTTTCAGAAAAAGAGTTGGAAGTGATTTTTGTGGCATCAGGCTTGATGGATGGGCCTTGATTAGTTTTGAACAGGTCTGACAAGCGGAAGTAATTCCACTTAACTGATCTTGAAAAGCTGGTCTCATACAACCCTTTGATTCTTCATAAAACTCATACTTTCCTTTGAACATTGTGTGCAAAACTGCCTAAAGAACCTATTGATTTCAGTCGTTCTTGTTTTTCGAAAGAGTAAAATAGCTGTCGCTCATAAACATACTGTAAGAGAAAATAACGCTGTTATGCACAGCAATTCGCTATAATGACCAGAGCATAACGTATGCTCAAGTATAATGCGCATCTATTTATATCCTTACTCTTATCGCCTAACATTTCACATTTCTGGAAAAATGCCCGGTTAGAAACCCTTGGTTGTGGTGTGGGCTAAGGAACACAATAAACGCTAGGCTATTTTATAGAGACTGGGATAGAAGCAAACCGCTTTGCTTTCTCTCTCTCTCCAAAAAACAAACACTTTCTCGTTCCTCGTCTCTCTGCAGTGCAGTACTTTGAGTTTGAAGAGTGTAATTTTGTCCATGGGAAAGCAACTTCTATTATAATCATATGAAGAAGGTATATAGGTGTCTCAAATTCTTTTAGGGACGAAGATGAAGATGTATCACGTAAATTGATATAAAAATAATAATAAAACCATGTTGTTGCATTATTATTATTTGGCATGTCAGGAATGACTGGAAAAAAAGCTCCCAGAGTAAACTTGTCTTGTTCACCAGAGGCTCGTTTTCCGTTTTGCAAGTTCTTTGTAGTGGTGTAGTGTAAGCTGCTGAGCGTAATTGTAAGGATTTCGCAATACCGAACAAAAAAACTCTTTTATCCACTCTCTATTTTTCGTCTGTTGCTTCATACGTTATGTGAGTAGCCTAAAGGAAGGTTCCACTGGCTCGCTAAGCATTTAATAATACTTTTGTAGGTGGATGAGCCTTTACTGAAGGTGTAAGTAGTAAAGTATCAGTTACAGCTTCATAAATTAGATGGGTCAGGGGAATACCTCGGCTATTTCATGTCAAACAGAATGTCTTGGGATATGTTTTAAGCAGTATCCAGATGCCTCTGGTACAACTCAAACTATTGGCCTAAATACTACATACGTAACAGCGGGAACTTGGGGTAATTATGTAGTAAATTTCTTTTTTGCGAGTATGTTTATGACAAATAAAGTTATGAAAAAAATGTTACCTCTTCGGTACATGAAAACGTGTACATACGGCCTCAGAAGCAGTAAATGTTTCTGTCAAGAAACAAATTACGAAAAGGCGAGATAACGAGTTTTCATTTTACATCCAGAAGTTTCAACTTCATTTGCTGGGTAGTTAGATTTGCGCATAAGATAATGAAGATCTTTGAACTCGTATCGTTGAACTGGTTCAGGATCCGGAAACGTAATCTAGTGGCATAAATAAGATTAGATTGGAGCGTTTTCAAAACATATAAGAAGATCTCCACTAGAAAGGAACATTCTTGTAGGAATTTATTTTTGATTATCATGCACCTGCATCATAATGTATACATTTGTGTGAAGTGAATTAGACAATTGCGAAAAGTATTAACCATTTTTAAGAATTAGGGTTTAAAATTTATACTTGTACGGTCATATGCATTTCACGATTTGGTTGGGACGTGGTTCATTATAATATTATGTTGAATCTAAATTATGCTTTTTGCTATTACGATTGTATCGTGTGTAATCGACGTTTGCTAATGCTAAGTCACACGTATTATATAAAGAAGACCAACTTTGTGCCCTGTAAGAATTCAAGACTTTTGCGCTTAGAACTACTCGCATTTAGTGTGTTGTCTTGTTCAGGTTCAGATGCATTAGCCCAATCGTCGCAACGGATTTGAAGCAGTGACTTTCTCTATGCACCTCTATAATCAATAACAAGCGACGGATTAGATCCCACATCCACGATGGATAAAATTTTGTACTCTTTGTTTGTACAAAACTCTCGTTTCCTCAGACTATACTTACTGCATACAATGCTTTAATACACCTTTAAAACCCGATCATTTATACATTTATATTTTTGTTTCCCAAACAGCTTACGTTGAACTAGGGAATCAGTATGAAGTCCTCAATAAAGCGGGTCAGCCTATTTTCTTCGCTATTGATGCAACGGAGTGGCAAGGCATGGTCCTTGATGGCATCGGCCCTTTTAGTTTGATGTTGCTGGATTATGACTACGTCGAGATCTGCAGGATAGATGGGCAGCCCGGACATTCCGGACGTATCAAAGGGGTAAGCTGGAAGTTCTTTAGAGCCACGTACACGACTAGAATGTTCAGTCAGACTTTCGTTCCCATTCCGAGTTATAAACTACCGTTTTAAGATAATCCATACCGTAACAAAACACATTACCTTTAAAAACGTTTCCTAAAGATATTGAGTGCTGGAGGAGAGAAGGACACTTGCTATGAAGTCACGGATCATAAATCCCTCCTTGATCCAATAAAAGAAAATATATTTTTGATTTATTGGAAAGACAGTAAAAAGGTAGCATGCTCTCTGCACTAGCAAGGTGAAATACGCCGACGGAAAAATGCGTCTCTTTCTACTTGCCAGTTGACTGGAAATAGATTCTGGTAGTAGCACATTTAAGCTAAAAGTGAAGATAAATATATGGACGTCCGTGGAAAAATCGATCTGTAACCTTAATACCTTGAAATAAAACGAGATTCACCTTGTTTCAAACAAATATACCATTTCACCTTCTCCTTGAAAGAAATAAAAAATATAGCACTTTTTAAACCAAGCACGCACAATCGTAATTTCTTCCTTCTTGTGAAAACTTGGATTGATGAATAGGATTGCAAACGGGGGGAGGGGTATTCTTTGTTACGAAATCGGAATAGGCTTCAAAGGAGTTGAAGGAGAGCTCTTCTAATTTGTGATATGTTTAACCTGTTTCTCTTCCTCGTAGCACGCCATCGTGAAAAAGGAAGGGAAGCAAATAGGCCGAGTTTCGCAGGAAGATCATTTTTGCTCATTCACACCCACCTACAACATCACTGGAGAGACGGGAGTGAAAGTCATTAAAATAATTGGTCCTGAAGACGCCTACTCGAAAGGACTGCCAAGTAATCCTGAGTTCAAGGTTTTCCTCACCGATGAAACGAGCTTTGTAGGAGAAATTAGAAGACAATGGTTAACGTTTCCAACCGATGACGAAGAGCAAGTGAAAGCCGAGGAAGCCTTTATTCTCAGCTTTCACCCAGACATGGACTTGAAAACTAAATGTTTACTATTAGCCGCTGTTTTTCTACTAGTAAGACCACATGAAATGACATAAGTATAAAGTCTTCGTAAACTCTACCATTCTCTTTTTCCAATTAACCTAATTACTGGAATTTCCATTATGGCATTGTAACGTGGATTGAATGAAGACTAATGATTTTCATGTGGCTTTCATCGTTTTTGTTTCGTTACCTTTGTCTTTTTACAGGAATACCAATTTTATCACAAATCAACTGGAGGCGGTGTTTCTACCGCTTGCTGGATATGGTTCTCGATTTGCTTCTTCAGCCTCGTTGTCTTCATTCTCGTTGGCATTTATTTTATTGAAGAGCAGCATCAATTGCCGCCGCCTACTCTGGAACCCACCTCGACCGCAGATGCATCTGGGGATTTATTCCATCTCTCTCCCACTGAAGATTCCAGCAACCTCTTTGACTTAGACTAGATTTTATTTTCACCCATTTTGTGAATTAAAGAAATATGACTTACCATGTTCAACAAAGCAGCGCTAACTTTGTTCATAGTTTAAAAAAAAATTCTGTCGCCACTTTCATTTTCGTGTACCAAGAGTAATAAAAATGATAATATATCTCCATATCATGTTTTATTCATGTTTAAAAGAAAAACTTTGTAACATTTGCTCACTCTCTGTACTTGTCTGCTAGATCAAGATGTTTGCGAAGCGAAATTGCTGTTATGCGTATATGTTTTGGGCTGATATAATATGCAATACGTTTGTTTCGGTAGATTAGGCAAAAGAAACTCCAAATCAAAAGCTGCCAGCAGGTGGAACATGGATTTTAGGCATCTAGGTACTCGGCTTCGTTTCTGCTCCAGTACAGACAAAAAACGTTTGATATTACGAGGGTTTAGACGCTATCATGAAAAAATAACCCGATCTGAAATCAAAACCGTGAAATCAAAACCATATTGTTGTAGGCTCTTCGAAAGCTTGTATTTCAGATAAGGAGTCATTCTATAGGAGAATGTTTGTAATACTCATGTACACATGTATGGCATGAAAAACTATCTCAAATCTTGATTGATTGAACAAGGTAGAATAACGTTCCTCAAAGTGTTTTTGTTGTTGTTCCAAAAATTTATGATTGATATGTATGTAATCTTTTGTTATGTAAAACTCATATATCCCTGCTCAAGCATGCAATTTTATGTATGTCGTTAAATTTCAAACAGAAACCAAAGCAGACTGACTTCAGTTCTTTATCTTGAATACCATTGAAGAAATACTTGCATACTTATGATTGGATCAAAATAGTTACTTGAACTTAGTTTTATATTAGAATCTGACGTTTGTAACGTTTGACTGCGGACAACCAGCCTGAAGAAATATGAAATGTACTATTCCCTAAGTTTCTATATGCACTTGTTTTCATCATGATCTTGTTACGTTTGAATTGTCAAATTATGAGTTCTTACTATAAATTTAAGTTCAGTTACGTAACACGTTGATACTCCTACTTTTGTGCATATTTGAAAATAAAGCAACCTAAAAACTTGTTTCGTCTATGCCTTCTGCAACGAGGTTTCGCACAATCAAAAAAATAATGTAAAAAATACTTACATGCAAGTTTTATCAATTTATTATATTGTCCCAAAATTGTAACATGCGAAAGCATTCAACTTGTTACAACTATTGAAATGATCGTCTCGTCCAATGTTAATTTTACCAATATTAGTTGTAATGTAATTGAAACTAACTCTCATTAGTCCCAAAATTGTAACATGCGAAAGCATTCAACTTGTTACAACTATTGAAATGATCGTCTCGTCCAATGTTAATTTTACCAATATTAGTTGTAATGTAATTGAAACTAACTCGCATTAGCTTGCGGCCAGACATTTTTACTGGCTCTAAACTGTAAAAGGAAAGCTGTGTGACGCAATACGTTGATTATAAACTGATAATTTTAAAAATTAAAACATTTTGTAAGGAGAAAGTTGCGTTTGTGAGTATTCAGCCGCAGATAGGCCCTATACATGGAGTACCCGGGATCCATGGTCGTTTTGTTGTGGACGGGGGTTCTGTCTCTTCTTCTACAGGAGTTGTAGACTCAATTGACGGTCGCTGAGAAGTACTCTGGGTGGGGGTTGGTGTTGATGGTACTAAATGAGGAATGGTGCTTGTCTCCATACCTGACGAAGGTGTTGTTGCAGCTACTGTGGTGCTGTCTGGGAGTTCTCCACCAGTAAAACTAGACTCTTCGGTTTGCGATGGAGTGGTTGAAAGGGAGTTGGTATCTTCAGTAGTTGCTTGGTCGCTGGGTTCAGTACCGTCTACGGGCGGAATAGTGGAGGAATCTGTTGAATTAGAATCTTCTGGCGATTCAGTTTGCGAGTCTCCCGGTGGTCGTGTGGTACCAGTATCCTCAGGGGTCAAAGTGTTATTTTCGGCTTCGCTAGGCCCTTCAGTAGCGTTACCGGAAGGGGTTGTAGAATCGTCTTCAGGCTGTGTTGGTTCATTTGTTTCAGCATCCTGANCAAAGTGTTATTTTCGGCTTCGCTAGGCCCTTCAGTAGCGTTACCGGAAGGGGTTGTAGAATCGTCTTCAGGCTGTGTTGGTTCATTTGTTTCAGCATCCTGAGAGGGTGTAGTTTGTGACGGCGGTCCTTGAGTTGATTCAGGCAATTCTGTTTCCGATGGCGTTTCAGTATCTGGTGGTAACTCTGTTCCCACAGATTGTTCCGTTTGTGGAGAATCTGTTTCAATTGGCGATGAATCAGTAGTATCAACTGGTTCTTCCGTTTGTGAAGAATCAGTGACTGAGGATCCTTCCGTTTGTGAAGAATCAGTGACTGAGGATCCTTCCGTTTGCGATGAATCAGTGACTGTGGACCCTTCAGTTTGTGAAGAATCAGTGACTGTGGACCCTTCCGTTTGCGATGAATCAGAGCCTGAGGGGCTTTCTGTTTGCGTAGAATCAGTAACTGCTGGTTCTTCGGTTTGCGTAGAATCAGTAACTGCTGGCTCTTCCGTTTGCGTAGAATCAGTAACTGCTGGTTCTTCGGTTTGCGTAGAATCAGTAACTGCTGGCTCTTCCGTTTGCGTAGAATCAGTAACTGCTGGCTCTTCCGCTGGAGGTGAATCAGTAACTGCTGGCTCTTCCGCTGGGGGTGAATCAGTTACTGCTGGCCCTTCGGTTTGCGGTGTTCCATTTTCAGATTGTGTGGAATCTGTGCTAGTATTTTCTTCAGGCCTTGGCGAATCAGCTTCCACTGCCGGCGATTCTGTTTCTGTCTCTGCTTCAGTTACTGGAGATTCTGTTGCAATTGGCTCTTGTTCCGTTTGTGTCGGGTGAGGATCGACTGATTGTTCAGTCACAATAGGGTCAGGCATCACAGTTGTTTGAGTTCCCTGCTCGTTATCTACTACAGGGGTCTCCGTTGCATCTTCTGGTAACTCTGTCGCCGAAGGTGGCTCTGATTGAATAGGTGCATCTGAACTTTCTGCGGGTGCTTCCGTTTCACCTGGCCCCTCAATAGCAGGTGTCTCCGTCGTGACACCACCTAGCCCTTCCTCATCCGCTACAGTGGAAGTTTCAGTCACGCTACTGGACTCTGTTGTTGGTGGATCAGGCTCCACAGGAAATTCCTGGAATTTGTTCTGGTAAATCACTCTTGCCGTTACTAGCTGGAAACCTACCAATATGCATAGCACCTGTGCAAAAATAATTGATTGCGCCATGTTTGTATAATCTTTCGATTACACATGTAAACGATGAATCTTAACTACAACCAAAATTGTTTGTTATATATGTCACTCATGTGGAGCAACTTTGCTGCAGTGTACTAATTATAATTTATGATTTTAAGCCTAGACACGGGCTCCACATCCCACATGCAAATGGTTTTCTACTATGTTACGCCCAGTTGTCCACAGCTATCAAATTTTCATCAAGCAGATCTGCGTAGTGTCAATATTAGTGCTCGACCTAGCCGATCACATACAAATCTGTATACTATTTTAGTACACGAAACTTGCCTGTAAATCCTGACCTTTATTAATGCGCGATCTTTGGTATTGTGATTGACGGGCAAACTGTTTCTACTGACTAATTCATTTAAGCTCGAAAAAATTCGAATAATATGTAGGCTAAATTCCCATAAGCACAAAATAATCAAGAATACCCTCCCCTTCGATTACCTCTCGCATTAACACTCATGAATGGAACATTTTTAAATCAAAGCTAAGCTGATCATAAACACAACGGAGTAACGGTGGGCTTATGCAATAGGCATGGCATATAGTAGCGATTCCTTCGTTGTTTGTCGACTTATGACGTGTTTGATGATCCGCATTGCAGAAAACGACGAAAATTAATTTTCCTAATGTAGTAGAAAACGGGAGAGCTTTTTCATGTTAAAAAATATTAAACTTACACTATCTGCCCTTTTTCACAAATTCTTGTGAAAAGGTAAACTAAAAGGCTTACGTAACAAACCAGAAAAGTGTAAAACCGTTAAAATGATGTACGCATAACTTTTCGCTTTTTTCCGTATCTTCATCTTCATGGAAAGAAGCACTTCCTTTAGCTTCTCCTATGCCTACTATCATATGCATATCATGAACTTTTGTTTTACTTTAATTTTATGCAATTTACCTTGAGTGTATAGTTTCATGACCTGCCCCTCGCTTGAATGTATTCATTCGCCTTGCCGCAGCATAAAAATCCAGCTATTTATAGAAAAACATGCTTTTGTTTCAAGATCTTGAGAGTGTATTTGCAACCGGTGGAGTTATGCTTAAATTAACCAGACGAAATGCTGCAGAGAGCTCATTAAGTTAAAAGGATACTGACAGAGTAGAAATCAGCGTGCAATCTTCCGGCATGGATAAGCAAGAGACCTTGACTTTTCACAGGTTTTGTACTCAATGCTTTCAGAAACAATAGTGAAAGCAGGCATTTTTGCTGTTCTTGTACGTAAATAGGTCTAGATTAGATTTTGAAAGTAAACACTCTGGTCTGGTCACACTCAACGGAGGTATAGTTGCGTAGATTATGCGGAATACTAAGGAGCGTGATAAATCATTGAAATTTTCGTTTAAAAACACCCGCGGTGCCTAAATAAGCCGCAGAGCCTTTATATAAAGACCGTCATAAATTAATCAAAGAATACAACTCGCAGGCTTGGTTAGAACTTTACGATGAGCATAAATGGAGCATATTACTGAATTTCATGACTTTGACTGAATTATGATGGCTGCTGACATTTTGCTAAGAGCTAATCCGATTCAGTCAGTTATGAGGGTTTAAGAGTGTACGGGTACTTTTAAAAAACCATAACTAGTTCAGAGCTGATTGGAACGTGTACACTTACGCTTCTTTTGTGGCATTGACCAATAAAGTAGTTCTTGAAAGCACATAGATTGTTGTTCATATTAGGTAGGTAGTGTCCATAAAAATGTGTTTTGAACAAACGAGTGCATTGCAATGTTTTCTTATTCTGCCAATTGTACCTTCCTGTTACTCAAATGCAAAAAGAAAAAAAGACGTGTTATTCGAACGAGGTGTTCTTAAAAAATCAAGACAGGGAAAGTGGTGGAGTGCAAGCATAAGCCCACTCGTATAGTAATTAATTCTTATGATTCATTCCGTTAAAACCATGTCACGTAGTGTAACCTTAATAGCTTTGATTTTAAGATAAACAAAAGTTGTGTACATAGACAACCCCCCAGCAAATATGTTGTACTTGTATGTACGAACAGAAGGTTATTAGAACCAGAGAAGTATTAATTTACTTGCTAGCCAGTTAACCCAGTTCTATATGTTGACCCAATTTCAAGTTAACAACAGGTTTTCACTTTCCACTTACCCTTGGTTAATACCTACTTTTATTGTAGGCAAGAAGTGTTTTTAATGTTCTTCGGATCTCATATCCAAAAAATAGCCGAATGAAAAAAATGAAAAGAAACCTCGCGTGGTGGAAGCTACTTTTCACGTCCACTTTCTCGACCACGACGGTCATCATATTGTTCTCCATCTCCATTCATTTTCCATCATCATTTCCCTCCAAAGAAATGTCGCGGAATAGTCCACAGTTATGCTACAAAGCGAATGCAAAGCGTTGCCCATTATAGTTTCCACACAATTGTAATACATTTAGCGTGACACACGTTTTATCATTAATCCATGGAAAACCGTAGGTAAACGATCGGGAATGAAAAAAAAAATACAGTGAAAAAAACTTTGTGAACTGATTTTTTTCTCTTGGATTTTCGGAACCTATTATTACTCGCGTTACAGTTGATGTCTGGGTTGGAGTAGTAGCATTTCCAGTCCCCGCAGCACGCTGTGATTTGTTCTTCGAAGTAGGACAAGACGGAAAAAGTTGTTTCTTGACTATACATACGTCCATTTCTCCCTTCAGTCTTGCTCAACTACATGACATGTGCTACACCTTTTCTGCGAAAGTAATTTAACATGTTCCCCATTAGGCAAATCGCACTTTTCATTATAGCTCAACGTAAACTAGCATAAAATTTTATGTATAGTTATACATACATATATTATGTGTCATATTCTATGAGGAT
>VICI01003424.1:0-13311 GCA_019593645.1 Akabosia matsudoensis | reverse complement strand
ATGAGAAAATCGAACGAACCATTTTCGCGTTTTTTTCTCTTTAAAGAAGATTTGGTACTCGAACCGCGAAAGAAAACGGGTTCTGTTCCCTATTACTGGTCCAAAACTCGAACCACGAGTCGAAGTTTTTGCAATGAAAAGTAAAGGGGTACATGTTTATGGCGTTTTTCAAACAACCTCACATAGGAAAAATATAAAGTAAAAAAGCTTAGGGGTACTTGTTTATGGCGGTCTCTGTATATACAAAGATCTGCAATAAACGCTTAATAATAATAATAATAATAATTAGTTTCGTTTTTTAGTGTGCTAACTCACTAATCTCACTGTTTTCTGTCTCAATCCAACCTAGGCTTAATTTCACTCCAGGACCCGGGTATGACGTGACCCAGAAGAAATACCCTACCTCTGTTTAGGGAAAGGTAGACAAATCCTGATTGAGGCAACTCAGTAACAGGAAGACAACCAGGGAGAAAGTAGATGTTTGGTAAAATGGATACGTTGGTGGGTTTATCGCAGGGAGAGCGTCAACCAAGCAACCCTTTCAGTTCAGTGCACACGGCAAGAATAAAAAATATTTGGAAAGTGTTTCCGCTCGTTGTTCTGCAGAGAGAGAAACAAGTACGAGATTTCGCTTTCTAGGATACGCACTAGACGAATAACGCGGGAGCAGGACGTTGTACAAGCTAGAGGAGATGGAACGCTTCATGTCGATTTGCAAAGCTATGTGTGTTTTATAGGAGAAATGAGGGAATAGATAAATTGATATATATTAGGATAAGCCTGGACTGAACTTATATAATGTCCAGTGAACTCTACATACACATGAGAATCCGTAAAATTCAAAGACGAGCTGGCGACATGACAGGATGTGGAGACTTTTATGGAATTTCTAGCATTTTTATTTACGTCAAATCTCTCGTCATTTTCTAACTAGAATACGATCAGACTAATATTTTAAAGCCTATCGACTCATTTCTGATTCTCGGCTAGTGGTATAGGCCGTTTTAGTGGCTTTTAGCCGTTCTGATTCTCGGCTAGTGGTATAGTGGTACACATTTTGTATATTTGGAAACTTCAAGCGGGAGATATGTTGTCTATGATGCTTACTCGGGGTTTTCCGAAGCAGATATTGTTTTTCTCTTATTTGTCTTATTTACATTTATCCGTTAAATACGCGCTAACTTGAACATGATAACCCTGTTTTGCTACGTATGATAACATAAATAAGATTGGTATTTTATGGATTCATTTCAATAAAAGTGATATGCAATGGGATGAAGTAAGGCAATGGAATCGAATCCTGCCGTACTTTTATGCCTTAAGACAGGGACCGTTGACTAGGTTCAGCCGGTGTTTTCTGTTTGTGCCTTTAAGAGTAGCAGCAGAAACGCATTGCTGGATTGGATAAGATATTTGTAGCTCAAGAAATTTATAAATAGTAGACTGTTGTGGTATTAAGGGTGGCCTCAAACGGTCACCAAAGCAATCCTCGTTCGTAACGGTAACAGACAAAATTCTACTCCTTTGACTCTTACTTTTTCGTTAAAAATATGGATCAACTCAACAAAAAATATTAAAAAACTTCGCTAATTCGTTGGAACCCTCAGCAACCTGCATTGTCGCATAGAATTTTTTTTTATGAGGTCAGGGGTTGTTTTTACCTATTTGTGAGGCAACGGCTTCACTTAAAATTATGATTTTTGCGGCACATCTACCATGAAAATATGACCTATAACGTCTATTACCTTTGGGAGTGATAGAAAAATGTGTCCCATACAAATCCGCAAGTGCAAATTGTTTTCTTCTTTTTTTCAGCGCTTAAATATATAGCTTTAACTTTATGTGTGAATGGACCATGTGGCTGAGGAAATGTCGACTTTTTACGAATCGGAATCATTTAAATCAGCCCTAAGGTGTCGATTCGACGAATTAAAATGTGTTGCATTGAAAATGCACTAAACATGTTTGCTAAACCACTTTTTATTTCCGTCTTAAACTTATCAATTTGATGGATTATTTTGTGAGCAAGAAAAAGTACCACTTTCTTTTTCCATTCTGAAGGGAGCGGTAGTAAATTGGATGGCAAAAGTACAGGGTGCTCAGGAAATATCTCCATATTTACTCTTGATAAAATGTTTTCTAAACTGGTTGGAGTACTTGAGGTTGTTTGAAATGCTCAAGAAATATGTCCCTATTTAAGTAACATGGCTTATTCTTTTAGGTAACTCGATTCGAGTTCGAACAAGCCAGGTGTTGGGCGAAAATGAATAATCATAGCTTGAACCAGCTGTCTTCGCTCCATCAGCTTTTTCTAGTTTTCGCATTTGAAAATATCTTGAGCTCTGGTCTTGTTCGAACTCGAATCGAGTTACCAAAGAGAATAAGCGATGTTTCTTGAGCATTTCAAAACAACCTCAAGTACTCGAACCAGTTTAGAAAACATTTTATCAAGACTAAATATGGAGGTATTTCTTGAGCTCCCTGTACTGCGGAACAGGAAAATGGCATTCAGCATGATTGACATGGATTACAACATCGGTCAGGTGCAATATTTAGGTAATTGATTGTTGTACAGAGGTGATGGAGTAGTAGAAAGGAATATCGGACACGTGGTTGTGGCTCGGTGAAAAAAGATTTTTTTCTGGAGCATTGAATATGGTAGAAGTTGAGCAACAAAAACGGAACTTGATTGGAATGGCGACAGAGCCATCGTCTTGGAGAACAAAATAAAAGTTGCGACATGTTACGGGAATATAGAAAGAAACGAATATTAAATAAGTGCATTTTAGTTGTAGTATTAAATAGCTAAACAGGGATAGAAAAGGAATGACATTCTATGCTAGGTCAAAACACCGTTCAACATAATTCCTCCTGGTAGGACAGGCTATAAGCACAGATTGATAATCCTCCATAAAAAGAGTCGTCATATCGTTAGAAGAAATGAATGTACGAGCACAACGGTGTGATAAACCTTCGTTATTGATGCTTGTCTTTGATATTTCAGGTGCTTAGTGACAAGGTCCAGGAATTTCAGAAACTGAGCCGCAAAATAACACAGGATTTTCTACAAAGCAAAGCCGTCTGTAGCCCAAGCTTTGAATGGGAATCTTCACAATTTAAGTACACCGTTGACGGACGGCAGGTTTGGATACGAAATGGAAGAGCACGTAGACCGTACGAAACAGCATATTTTGGCGCCATGCAAAATCTAAGGCCCTAAAGCTTTTGAGAATATTGAATATAAAACCGAGTGTTGGATTTGCTTCACAATCTTTCAGTTATAAGCTTGTCTGCTGCATTCGTCAACGATTGTCATACTAGAAGCTACTTCCAATTATGAATTCTGTCATTTTTTGTGTACGCAACGGCATGTTTTGTTACTTTTTCCAGCTATTTTACGCGTTTCCCAGCCGTTTTCAACGAATAGCAAGCAAAAACAAAAAAAAAAAACGATTCCCTTGCCCGAGAAACTTGTGTTGTTGCACTAAATTATAACAAATAAAATTTGCCAATGAAGGCGTTATGGACCCATGAGACTCTATCACCACCACCAACATACTCTTCCTACACACAATTTTTTATTCGCTGTTGTCAGCAACAAACTTTCCTTTGTACGGGGTAGGTACAGAATAAAAATACATACCGGGTGAGAGCATCGAACCTACTTCTCCGAAAGGACGGGAGAAAAAAATGTGTAACGGAAGTTCCTGTAGGGGAGCTGCAAGAAAAAAAAAATTTGTGGTGGTATTTGGTTGTTTTTAATTGCAGTTGAGAAACAAAAGTTTTTTAGTGGAAAGAAAGCAAGCACAAATTTTAGCCGAAAAAATGCGAGCTGTGTTGGTTTACTGGATGGACTTAATGTGTTGTTGCTTTTTGGAAGTGCATGGGTGAAATATACGGGTCATTGTGTTGTTGGCTGGGTTGTCTCAGGATGATTTGGGCTATGATAATGTGAACGGTAAGTAAAAAATAAATGAACACTAAATGTTCACGATAGGATTTACTATGGAGCACTTCACTCAAACTGCGTGCTGACGAATATCAAAGCTAGGATTATAAATATAATGTACATAATAACTAATCATCCCAATGCACATTAAATGTTGCTAAAAATAGTATTATTTAAATGCTACATATAATATTTTGATGCAAAACCGTATGGATATGTGCACAGATACATCTAAATCGGGTATCATTCGTTGGGGGCACAGCATGTTATGTGCTACGATAATATGAACGGAATATGAATGGACTTCCACGTGTTAGCACAAGCATTGTACGGCGTTTCCATTTATATCTTTCACGGCCTTCATTTCCTCAACGGTCCTATTCGCTGAGTAAAGTCCCGTTTTAGAGTGAATCAAACTCTATTGTACGCCAAAATATTTTACCAGAACCTTCTTCTCAACAAAATGCCATTAATATTTGTGCATTTATTGTGTATTCGCTATGTTTGACTCTATCATTTGTTTATTTACAAATAAACATTTAGGCTTATGCATGCATATTTCTCATCCTTTTCATTTCTCCTTCTGTGACATTACATCCATTCACCATTTTCTTATCTTGTTTATCCCTGTATAATAAAAGATATCCAAACTTTATCTTCTTTCATCCCGTGTAAACAAAAACCTAGAGCCTTCGTTTTTTCTATGTAAACACCATCTCATTTCCCATTCCAAATCAATTGCTAATAGGGGAGCCATAATAGAAAACAATTTTCATTCATAATTCATTTATTGACTTGTTTACTTATTCACTACAAAGGTACAGGAATTCTTGTCCATTAATTACAAATATCGGACGCCATTTAACCTACATCCTATAACTTAGAGTTTCCTCCACCTTTTTCACTTCATTACCGCTCCCCGCGTTCCCCATTGGGAAGTAGATGAAGCCCCAGAATAAAATAGCTACACTCCCGGAAAAACTCTCATTATTTATTTCCTTCCCTAAAATATTTTTCTCTGAATGGCTATCTCTCTCATACTTTTCCATTTACAAATTGCAAAACAATTGTTATCATGTTTTGTTTTCCTCGACCATGTCATCGTCCCGGTCATCGAGTCCTTTTGAAAAGTAATGGGGGAAAACATCATTTTCTTTTTGCTAAGCATCTTTCTCTTTGTCGTTCCACTTTTGTGGTCTTGATTGTTCTGATTCGTGTACAAAACTTCTCCCACAAAAAAAGTGTATTAAAGGTTGGTCCCGATGGGGCTTCTCAACTTGATTTTTCCAGCATCCCTTCCCCTAAACTGTTTCTTTTCTTTCCAATATTTCTTTCCAGGCTTTGTCTCATGTTAGCCCAGTAGGGGAGAAAACGGCTATACAGTAAGGCCCGGAAGTAACAACGAAATTTCTAAAAGCACATAGCTTTCATCTTCATACAAAACTGCCCAGGACGTTAACGGTACAGTTGGGACTGGCTATAACGGCCTGCTCTATAACGGCTCCCTCGCTATACCGGCCTGCTTTCTTGTCGCCCGAATTTCGTAATAGGCGTTTCGATGTTAAATTGTATTCTATAACGGCCTGCTCTATAACGGCTCCATTTCTATACCGGCCTCAAAATCCTGGTCCCGTGGGCTAGAAACCTGCTCTATAACGGCCATCATCTCCCAAATTAAAAATATCCTGATAAAAATCACTCATATCAACAACTTCATTGACTTTTCTAATCCCTAATATTTATGCAACACTCATGAACTTGACGTGAGAATATCACACCACATTTTAGAGTCAAACTCAAGTGTCCATTTTGCATGATAATTACAGTTGGGACTGGCTATAACGGCCTGCTCTATAACGGCTCCCTGGATATACCGGCCGGTTTTCTTGCCGCCCAAATTTAGGAATACGCTTTTCAATGTTAATTTGAATTCTATAACGGCCTGCTCTATAACGGCTCCATTTCTATACCGGCCACGAAATCCTGGTCCCGTGGACTAAAAACCGGCTGTATAACGGCCAACAGCTGCATAATTTCTAACAAAGTCCTAATATCATGCGAGATTGCTACGTCGTTAAAGTCAGCTCGTAAACTGATGCGTGCTTTAATCCTAAATTTTGAATTAATGCTCCGTGGTCGTGGAAAATATGACATTCGCATTTGTGTTAAATTATTTTTACCTAAGGTGCTGGTCGCTATGGCGTCGAAGTTATTCAAAACTGACCTGCTCTATACTGGCCACGGCCGTTATAGCCTATAGCGGCCTAAGCCGTTATAATCTATACCGGCCCATTTTTATAACGGCCTAAATTGTTGGCCACGGCCGTTATAGCCCATAGCGGCCTAAGCCGTTATAATCTATACCGGCCCATTTTTATAACGGCCTAAATTGGTGTCGCCCCTGGACGGCCGTTATAACCAGTCCCGACTGTATTCTGTGCATATTTTTGAATAATGGGACCGCCACAAAAATTTTGCTAATCGTAGCTTACATTAAGTTTGTTAAGATCCGCAGAAGAGCTTTCGGCATCATGGACATGTCTCAGTCAACTGTCGACACTGATTTATCTGTGTGAACATTCCCTGATGTTGTCAAATGATTGTTTTCCATGAAGCAGAGCTGATAATAACAAAACAGAAAACTATGGAAATCCAGAAGGGAGCAAAGGAAAGGTGTGCGTGCAGCGTATGAGCACCGTGGAAAAACAAGAAAAAATTGCTTTAGCAATCTAGTCGTTGTGAATGCGAGAAAAAACTGAAATTTAGTTGGAAGTGTCTCGGACGTGAATATATTCAAGGGGTTCATGTCATGAGAGGTCAATATCGTTGTTGTTGGCTGAAAATCATCCAGCATGGCGTATTCTACTGTGCTTTTCTTGCCAGGCCATTTCGGGAAACGAATGTGTAAGAATAGACGACGATTTTTAATTTTAGTTTAACAGCCGGCGTTGAAGCTCCCTTCTGACATTATTATATTGTTATCCAATGCTAACATTTTGGACCTTTTTAACAATAAACCTTTTATACGCTTTTAAACAGGATTCTCATCTGTTTACATAAACCAGTGAAGCCACGCAAGTTGAAACTTGCAACCCTAGAAAATTACCGTTAACACAAACATTGCCGTTAACTAACTATACGAAAATCAATTTCATTGGGCGAAATTCTTCGCACCTGAGCAAAATGGAAATAGCTGTCCTAAGTGACCCTGATTTATAAAGACTTGTACTGTCCGATCGCGTGGAAATGTCCTAAAGCAATCAGCAAGCACACAACCGCACGCACAACACGACGAAGTGCCGTGGGGTTTTCCTTTGGGGAATGGTGGGCAAATTTAACTTGTATGCATCAAGACATTCTTCAACTTTCTACATTTTCGGTTTCAACGCTCCGCAACCATTTTTACAGAGGCATTAGTATTGTCTTCTGGAAGTCATTATCAACTCTCCCAGGGTCCGGTGTCATAAACACGGAAACTACTAATTAATAGTGATTTTTTGAGGTTGATTAGTATCTATGGCATATGCACCGAAATCACTGCGGGCCCGGTCTCGTTAACGCGAAAACTACTCTTGAGTTGTGATTTTACTGCATATTCCATAGATGCTTATCACAAAACTCACTAAATTCACTACTCTTGAGTAGTGATTTTACTGCATATTCCATAGATGCTAATCACAGAACTCACTAAATTCACTACTCTTGATTAATTTGAGCCTTTATGACACCGGGCCATCGGCCCAGGCAGATCATGTTACGTTATTAATATCGGCACGAATCTTCAGCAAAATGTCTTAAAATTTCTACCCCGATGAAACAACCGACTGAATTTATACAAAACCGCCGCCTAAACTTTCAATAAACCGTCCCCTAAATTTCTGTGAACCATCCACCTAAATTTCCGTATTACCACCACTTAAATGTTCGTTAGAGCTACCCCTTTACGTGCACATTCTAATTAGTTTCTCTTGAAAATGCCAGTTAAGTTTACGCTAAGCTCTCTGCATAAACTTCTGCTAAATCCTCTCCCTAAATTTCTGCTATTCCTCCACCAAAACATCCGATAGGCTCTTCACATGAATTTCCGCTAAGATCGATAAAAAGTATCGATTAAAATCATCAGCACTACCATTAAACATTAACACACATGTTTTCCACACAAACCCGGTAAAGGTTTCCACATAAACGCACTTGCTTTTTAAAACCGACACGCATAAACTTACTTAAACCGTCCTTAAACCCCCATGCCCTTCTTCAATACCCGTTTATATAAATCACCTCAGTAGTCTCGTGTCGGCTGCAGGCACATGCTGTCATTTATAAGCTTCAGTGAAGTTTTTTGTCGGCTGTGGCCACGTCAGAAGTCGTTTGTCGGCTGTGGTCACGTCAGAAGTCGTTTGTCGGCTGTGGCCACGTCAGAAGTCGTTTGTCGGCAGTGGTCACGTCAGAATTTGTTTGTCGGCTGTGGCCACGTCAGAAGTCGTTTTTCGGCTGTGGCCACGTCAGAAGTCGTTTTTCGGCTGTGGCCACGTCAGAAGTCGTTTGTGGGCTGTGGTCACGTCAGAAGTCGTTTGTCGGCTGTGGCCACGTCAGACGTCGTTTGTGGGCTGTGGTCACGTCATCGTCACGATAAAATCGGTAAATATTTTTGTTGACTTGAATAAAAAATGCTTGTTTGTGAACAGGAACACTCAAAAATAAACTAGACGCATTGTGTTACCCCGATCATAATCCATAAAAAGAGAAAGTGCGTTCGATACAGAGAGAGACTGAGCGTGTATAGCGCTTAAGATTATGAAGCCATTCTGAGGTCGTTGTCGACAACCCATGGGTTCATGTCGAATGATAGTCTGGGAAGCATTTTGCATTTCTTGGTACGCAGTGAACGACACAATATCTTTACTTTTTTTCCTTGTATTTCTGGACTAGATAAGGCCATTATCTAGCAAAATAGTTCCTTCCTGTACCTTCTCCACTCGGAAATACGTGATACGTGTAAAGCTCCGTTTTAAAAACGTTTTCGCTTTCATTTGAGGATTACGTCCAGTCGTCACATAGCTGAATAATTATTTTAGTATGATGCAGTCGGGACTGGTTATAACGGCCCGCTCTATAATAGTCCCAACCCTATAAAGGTCACCCATGTTTTCGCCAAAATTTCATTTTATGTGTATTCTATACCGGACAAATATGCATATCAGTCATATATTTTGTCGCCCTTTGGTGGCAGCTATATTCAGTCTCGACTGTCTTAGCGATAGATCTTTAGCCTATTTTTAGCGCCAAAGCGGCACATCATTCCATAGTTTTAAAATACGTCTTACTTGACACTAGACACTAAACCTGAAGAAAACAAGGATGATTTGTGTGCATTTTCATCGTCATAAATAATTTTCCGCAGTACTTTCTCATGCAATGTCCAGATATTCCAAAAGCTCCCTCGAAATTACAAAAAAAATCGATGGATTAAGCTAAAGAACAAAAAAATATACCTGCGAAAAGCTTGTTTTTGTTCGCTGTCGTCTTTAGTGAAAATCAATTGATTGAAGGACGAAGTCTTGGTGCTGAGAAAGTATACCACTTTCATCAGCGACTCGTCACGGAAATGAAGTGTAACGAGCGGCAGAGGATATAAATGTCATTAAGGCGAGACATGCTACGAATCAGTCAACGACTCTGCATATTTTTTGCCACTCAGACAGTGAAATTGAGTGCTCTATGCCACTTCAACAAGGAAAAAGTTATTTATTTTTGTATAGAATCAAGTTATTATATCATTCTACGCACCCATTCAATCATAATATACGAAGGTAACTCCAATTTCTTTAGTGAGGTGTACGATATGGTACGCACATGGTGGTTTGTCTTGTTTTAGTCAATATTTTGTTAGGGACAGGTAAAGAAAGAGGAAACATATGTGGGTGAGGGTGTGTACAGTACACAGAGAAAAATAAAAATTTATATTGCATGCGTGCATTACTTACTAGCAAAACAATATTCAAAAGTGAGGGAAGTACGGAAGGAAACATACCTAAGTGTAAGCCAACAAATAGGAAAGAAAATGGCCCGCAAGATTTGGGATATTTTAATGACTTTTTTGTTTCGATGCCGGTGAAAGAAGCAGAGACGAACGCGCTGAATAAACTATGGGCAAATATTCTTAACAGTCTTATCCTAGATCGCTGACTAATTGCACAATTAAGTAGCTCTATTTTTCGATTCGTAGTTACATCATTGTATTGTAACATCTTATCCTTTCGTAAATTATCAAAGATCTACAATTCAGAAGCGCAAGACTTCATCAATGCATCAGCACTCAGCACCAAATTGCACAACCGTTAATTATTTTGCTGATGACGGGAGACAACTTTGACTCATAGACAGCGGGTGGCAATCGGTAACCAGTAACTCGTACACCAAAAGTAATCCAAATGCAGGCATTAGGTCGATGAAAAAGTCCAATATTTTCCAGATTAATCAGACAAAAAACTTGATGACGGCCATTTAATTATGCTGGTGTGATGACCTGCCACCTTGTCACGATTATTCTAAAAGACAAAAAAACTTACATAAATATCTCGTAATATTATTAATAGTTCCACGAGAACTTACTGTGATTGTTTGTTTTACAGGCTAAAATCATTTCTTACTTAATTGTGTGACTATATTGTATTTGCAACACACTGGGAAAATTCAATTACTGTCATAGAAATAAGCAAAGTAAAAATGGTTCTTAGAAGATGACTGAAAAAACTTTGAAGAATAATGCACGACTCGCGAAATTTACTGTTTTCCAAGCTCTAATTAAATGGTTAAGCTTATTCATAGCTACTCAGAAAAATGCAAATTAGGTTTCTACAAACAAAACTTTTTAAACTTTTTACTGGGCGAAACATATTTTTTAAATGTGCACCTACTTTGGAGAAAACATGCCATGGCAAACCTAATTGTAATTAAATTCGTCAACTAAATAGCACTTGCACCAATATTGCGTTTGCTTTAATTTTAGCATATTCGCTTTTCCCGCCCAAAATATTTTAGGGTCATGCATTTACCCGACAATTCCTTTGCGGATGTCATTGAAAACCGTCGTGACCAGATTGCAGTTCATTTCCTTTCCAAAATTCCATTTTATATGCAACTCTTTTCTTAATTTATTCCCTCTTCTTCTATTCCGCACACTTAATTACTTTTTTCTTCTTTTTTTCCCCAAAATACACCATAAAATTTATCATATTTTCCCGCATAAAAACATTTGTGTGTACAGTTATCTTGTAATTAAACCATAAAAACATTTTAATTGTAACGACTCACTTCCCGCGCATCGCCACGCGTCAACACAGGAAGAACAGTCCAAAAGCTAAACTTTTCAGTTGAAGTTCATGTGCTAAATCGAGCCTTTGCTTTTACTCCTTTTTTTCCTCCAGGAAAGCGAAGTTTATCACCTTTTTCCTTGAAAGCAGAAATATTATATTATTTCTTGGGTTCCTCTCTGGAATTGCATGCTCACGAGCCATCTTGCATTTTTCATGGCCGTCTCAAGGTAAAAAAATATTTCTTCATCTTTTGTTCTTCAAAATGGCAACTTTCGTCCGTTTTTTCATAGAGCACGTCTTTCCCCCACCAAAAAAGAAAAATATCTTTCCCTTCATTTCTCGGAGTCAATTATGAGGATTGTTTCTTGAGTCATTTGAATGCGAGATCATTAAAAGCTTCCACTCCCTACGCACACATGCAATCCACTAGATTTTTTTTTATAAATCATCACGCCGTTTCCTCTTTTGTCTGGTGCATTAGAGCCCCGTTGTTACCTAAATATCCATCTACATTCAAATCTGTCTATAAAAGGTAGTACTAGTAAAGACCTTATCTAATAAAGGCAACATTTCAGTCGCCCAGTCTGTATTTCCCCCATGCATTTTCCAAGCCCTAGAACAGACACACTGTATTAAAGGCACTTTTTTTGTCGCCCTTCGGTTCCTTTTATAGACAGATTTGGCTGTATTCTTGGCCTTGCCATCTACAGCAATAATGTACATCCTGTGCCATGTCTCACACTGGACAACGCTCCATTTGTTAGCCGCCATCTGTCTAATTTTAGACTGTTTTTTTTTGTTCATTGCGTGATCTAATCGCTCGCGAGATAATAAAATGTAAATATTATAAAAAGACTAGAAGATTTTTCCTTAAATAATAAAATATATAATAATAATTACAAAATGAAACAAGTCAGCGAGCGGAGGATAATTTGTTTATTTGATGAGTTTTTTATTGACCGCACGCACATGTCGAGTCTTGTTTGGTAAGGTAGTCATCATAAAACACGGTGGATCAAAGTAAACAGGGAAATTGCGGTGAAAGGGGAAAACAGAGAGACGAAACAAATCTAGTCGTAGATATTACAGCAACTAATAAAAAATTATATGAAATATACAATGGAAAAGGGCAGTTCAGAATGAACATAGCAGGTAAAAATTTGTTTTGAAAGGACCCCAGAAAGAATTGCGTGTTCTATGTATAACTTACTCTCCTTTATATCAGTCTTCTTTTACATATACTGTGGCAGGAAACCCAAGATATTCGGTTATTAGCCGGTGATGTTGCTGATCTTAACAATTTTTGTTGTCAAAACGCCTTTTCTAACGGTAAACGGGCTAACCCCTTTGAAATGGCATGAAATGCATATTGTCAACAAAAAATGCTAAGATAGAGCGAAATATAGCAATATCACTGGCTAAATATTAATATTTTAGGTTTCCGGCCACAGTACTTAGCAATGCCAACTATCGTACAAATGACCAAAGGGATTAAAGGAAAAGAAAGCAAATTAAAGATCGACTGAGGTATCAGATTTCCCTTGCAAGCTTCATGTCTAGATTAACATAGAGCCAGGACATCCTTCATCTCAAGACATGTATACTGATTTTTAAATAAACACCAGTGCTAGAATAAGTAGCTTTAAAAAAATTATTTATGGCCTATTTTACCTAAAAAAATTTACATATGGAATGGCCGTTATGAACGTACAAAGGTTATACTCCATGTGTCCGGCCAATCTATCTCATTCCCAATACGACTGTACGTAAAGAAGACACTTTCTTTTTAATAAAGCTCTAGATTTCATTGATATATTGCTCCGATATATAGCAAATATCATATTCACACTAATTTGCATATCCTGTTGCACAAGTTCTATATGTCTTATGAATTGACCCTTATGCCATTATTACGAAGCTGAACTTTGTTCGGCAAGTAATGATTTGGACATGTTTGTCCGTCTGTCTGTCTGTCCGTCTGTCTGTGGGTGCTCTACAGGCCACAAACATTGAACGATTTGGACCAAACTTGGCAGAGTGACACTA
>VICI01003423.1:0-13321 GCA_019593645.1 Akabosia matsudoensis | reverse complement strand
TCTGAAAACTCATTTTGTTTTGACGAAGAACTTTGCGATCCACTCCCGGAAGTCGTCTCCACCGTTGTCTTTGTCGGAGTGGCTGCTCCCGTCGACGATGATGATGACGAAGATGCCTTTGTCTTTCCTCGTCTTCGTGAAGGAAGCAACGGAACTTTTCTTACGCGAACTTTGCACGGAAATCTACAAATGAAATATACGAGACAGTTGCATGACTCATTCCACCTGCCGTACAACAAAGTAATGTTCGCCACAAGTGTATTTCATTATTGAATGCATCTTACTTCTTGAGTATCTCGAGCTGCCCCTTTTTAACCTTCGCCTTTTGTCCTTCTTTAGACCCATGCTCGTCTGTATCATCCAACTTGTACAACGGAAATACATGATACTGTTCGTCATCTCCTTTTGACAACGTCCGATTTCTCGTGAATGACACCGTCTGCGAATCAGAGCATTTTCTTAGAGCTTCCGCACATAAATTCCTCTTTGAGAATAAAATCTTTTTCTTCTTGAAGAAACTTACAACAGTGCACCCATTTGTCATATTATGAGCGTCTTTATGAGCATGAGAGCAATAGTCCATGCACACTGTCACCCCTGAAAACGGTCTTCCCGGCCTGTAGCCAAGTCTACATTCCAAACCTTCGTTTTCATGGTCAACCTGGTTGCGAAAAGATTCGGGGGCTACACGGTCATACAACGGGCCTAAATGTGTAGCCAAGTGCTGCATTTTCTCTTCCATCTCACTTTCCTACGAACATGAATAAATTAATTTCTTTTTTTTACTGCTTGCCCCACGGAATAATTTTTTTTCTTGCTGTTAGTGCAAAAAAATGTAATGTATATATATTAAAATTGCTAAATGAGTTCCTGTTCAGGGAATATATAATGTACGTCTTTGCGCTGGAGTCTAAATTATATTTTTTCTTCTCTCTCAGTGGTCGTAAGGGAATCCACTATTTTTTATGCATTATCACAGCTATAAAATTCACTGAGGCAGGTCTTATGCGGTCATAAAAAACCCGAAATACCCGGAAATTTCTTATACATTCTTTTTTTTCGATTAAACTATAATGGGGAAAG
This sequence comes from Akabosia matsudoensis, assembly GCA_019593645.1. Classification (NCBI taxonomy): domain Eukaryota; kingdom Metazoa; phylum Arthropoda; class Collembola; order Entomobryomorpha; family Paronellidae; genus Akabosia; species Akabosia matsudoensis. The sequence goes on along the minus strand of VICI01003423.1, from coordinate 12,238 downwards.
TGGTAGAAGGTAAAAAGGAATTCAAAATGTTTATACTGTCATGTACTATATATTATATATATATTTCAAGTAACTCATCAGTCATTTGGAGTGACTGTTTAGAGGGAGGAATCGATATTTTATGCTAATAAAAAAATATATATTCTAGCGATAAATTCTTTTTTTATCTGGTGGAAACCGCTTGAGTTGCAGATTCTTAATGTGTTTTAAAATCAATTTTCAGGAGTAATAAAAAAAATTGTTGGAAATAGAGCGGCATACCTCATGCTCTTCAGTCAACCTGAACTTTCGTACGTTCCTGGATCTGGCGTATTTGCAGCCATTGAAGAACATGGACCACGCGCAACCGAAAGAGTACGCAGCTCCGCAAGTGTCAGGGTCTACGCCTTGACAAGCACAGGAGCGCTGTTCGTTCGTGTCACTCCGTCTCGTGGTGGGGATCCCGAACCGGTTTAGTTTGTAGACTAATGTGTCGTAAATATTGTCGGAAAAGTGAGGTGGTACGCCTTCCCATATCACACAACATATTACGATCCACGCTGTTGAACATTTATGACCCTTGCGGTGCTTCACTAAGAATAACAATTGCTCTTCGTAACTACCTCGGCGAATTATCTGGAAAAATTGAAATAAAACTTGAAATTGGTTTTTGATTAATTTTTATTGCACTTTTTTTCAAAAGACTGTAAATCTTACCCATTTTGAAAGTGGGCACCCATGACTAGTTTTTCCTTCTTTTCCTGTATAAATCACTTTTTCAAAGCGAACTTGACCTCCTCTAAAGCCAGTCCGGTTTTCTATCGTTTCGCGAAGTTCTTGGAGACTATGAGCAGCTCCAAGTTGGGTGTAAAAAGGTCCTGGCTCGGCGTGCACTTCGTCGGCAGGGAAGCATCCACATTCCACCATGGGTACGTCTTTTTTCTCTTTTTTGATTCCGTCCTCGGCTCCGTCGTCCCCAATCATGTCGTCGTCAATTGAGTTGTCTTCGTCTTCAATTTTAATTTTATGGAATGTCTCGTCCTTTGGCTCTTCTTTGATTTTTACTGGAGGCTCAGTTTTCACCTGAACTTTCTCTTTGGCATCTTCTTTACTCTTCTTCTTTCGTTTCTTTTTGTTTGCTGCGTTTCCGCTAGTCTTTCCTGGCTTCTCGGTGTCATTACGAGGTTCTCCGCCACCACCACCGCCAACGTTAGCACCACCCTCAGAGCGACTGGGACTATTACCAAATCGCTTTTTCTCTTCTTTTGGACTCCCAGTCATTCGCTGATTTGGACTCTGAGGGTGGCCTAATGCTAAAAAAGACTCCGTGGTCTGTTGTTTTTCATTATTGTTTGGCTCTTCCGGTTTTACATTTCCTCCACCTGAGCTAGCATGGGATGGAGGTGGCATTCCAAAATGCATATCGAAACCGTGGGGGCTTGATGAACTATGCTCGTTTGACTGCTGACTAAGCGACATCAAAGATGATTCATTTGTTTGGGCAGTGTCTCCCCCTGACTGACTGCTACCGCCGTTACCACCATTTCCTCCGCCATAATTTGGCTTTGTATCGTGTTCACTTCGCCGTGATGAGTTGTTACTCTCAAGCAGCTCCAATTTTACACCGTTACTGTTCGGATCTTGATATGACTCTGGAGGATAGTGATCGTTATATGCGTTGTGGTGGTAAGGCTGGTATGGGTCAAAAGGTCGGCGATTTTGATACGCTGCATCAGGATAGTGAGGATACCCTCCATAAGCCCCATAGCCTTGCTGCTGGTGAGGGTAGTATTGTTGAATATGTTGATTAGGTGGAGGTGCATATGGATCCCCGGGATCTGAATTCTTCATATCCCCCGGGTACCTGCTAGAGTGTAAGCTCTGCCGGGGATGCGGCAAGTACCCAGGGACATCGTTTGGGTGACCGGTAGGTCCATTTGGTCCGTTTTTTGAATATCGTGAATGTCCATTTTCCAACCCATTTGTATGTTCTCCATTTAAATATGTTTCAAAAGCGCCAGACGCAGAGGGTTGATTGTTATTAGGTGGAGAACCTGTATTGGAGGAACCAGAGGAGTGATTAGAGTTTCCGTTTATCCCGTTCAATCCATTGACTGGAGGCGACTGCTGGTTAGAATTTCCGTGCAGGGATCCAACATGAGGGGATGGTGTTGTGCTTGGAGTGTAATTCCTTCGGGGACTTATACTGCTTGGCGGTGGGGGATAAGGAGATCCTGATAGGGCTACTGGCTGTACTGGATTTGGCGGACTAGGCCCTGGAAACGCCATGTCCCCTGTTGCGGAACCATTCTGTTGGGTAGGCAAGTTTGGGGTAGCATATGGCGAGTGTGATGGAATGCTGGAAAGGCTACTGTACGAATGTGTCGATGATGGTGACGCTGTGCTCCCAAACGGTGGTAAATCCAACGGAGGTGGAGCATATCCATGAGCAGATGACCAAGGATCTGCGGCTCCACTGTTAGTCCAAAATCTATCACGTGGGGCAAATCCTTGTCCTGGGGGTGGGGTCAAATCTGGCACTGAGCTTGCTGGATATCCATATCCTGGCATCATCGAGCCCTGCGTTGATTTTTTAATAAAAAATATCCCTCATAAATATAAACCTTTTCCATATAATTTTCTCTACGTCATGTCCAGCATCACATGAATTAAGAGTTATGAATGGCACATCAAAAAGCCATTAATCACGCCGGGATCGCGTCACAGGAAATAATAGCTCTGGTGTATTAAAAAACTCGGATGCTTTTCTAAATCCTTTTGGGAGCTATGTATCTGCCATGTGGGTTACAACATACCTAACAACCCTGTCAAGTTTTTACCAAAAGGGGGCTGTTCATTTGGTACGTAGTGAATCTTTTCAGGTATACAAATTTTATTTTCTTCCCTCAACATACCAGGATTACGCATATCTCAACTTTTATTTACATCGGTTTAATTACAAACCTAACTTTATACTATCCATCGTTTATATATTTTCTCTTTCAAGTTATCAGATACAAAGCCTCAAAATGTCACGACTCTTGTATATTGCGACATTTTTTTTACAAACAAGCGAGACCTCTTCTAACCTCTTGAAACATTCTCGTTTTTTTTGTTCATCATCATTCACTTTTATTTTTAGGCGTTTTTTACGTTGTTGATAGGAAATTCGTCGGAATTAAAGCGTTGATAAAAACTGAAGCTTTTGCAGTGCAATACGTACTTGTTCTTTTTTTTTCAATTTCCTCCAATTCCATTCAATTGATGATGAGATGTAACACAGGATGTATACTATTTATTCTGTTTCCGTCAATCCTACTCAATTTCCTCTTGCATTTTCAAGCCCCTCTAAAATACAAAAATAAAATTGTGCCGATTCATAGATCCACGTTTTTTGGTTGTGTAGTTTGTGCCCTATTCCATGTGAGAAAAAAAAAACTACTCAACCCTTCACTTGCAAAAAAAATAGCCGAATGTTCCACAAAAAAGGATACATTATGTATTTTTGCCTTAAAATTCTTTCCATGTTGGTCACGATCCTGATTTAGATTTAACTCTGAAAGTTCAAGACCTTTTACTTTGTGTAAAAAAAGTATAAGAAATTTACTGAAAATAAATGCAGATTGTTAGATAAAAATGCATCTCTCTAGGCGTGTTTATCGTACTGTTATTGTTAGTGTTACAGTTATTGGGATGATATGGATTATGAGATGGTCGTTTCAGATGATGGGACGCTTGTTGATATTATTATCTGTTTACTTTCTTTCTTATCAGTTGGCCGCTAATTTTTTTTTCTCGTCTTTCTTTCGACTGTCTTAAACTTTACTAAATTTGTATTAGCATTAGATTTTTCTCTCAATGCCCCTGAAAGAACATTGTGTACCCAAACGGATTCTCTACGGTTTTGCTGTAGTCTACCGTTACGACTCAATTGACACAAGGAAACGGTGTGGATACAAATGTGATCATTAAAAAAAATTCGTCTTACATGTTTCCCTAGAGTACGCCCTGAGATTGGAGAGAGATAAAAAAAATTGTATTGATTTTCTCAAGAACTTGAGGATTTCTTTTTACATGATAAAGAATATTCTTATTTTTTTCGCTTGTAGTAATCACACGCACCAGCTATGTGTGTTTGAAATTTGTTTCTTCCAAGAAAATCATTTTTTCCCTGGATTTTACTTACAAAAAATTCAAGTGTACTGTTCGCATACACTCTTACACGTATGAAAACCGTTTTTAATACTTTTGGGGGGTCTACCTAATAGCAACTTGGAGACCTCATCATTTTTCGTCTTATTCCAGTAGGTTTACCCGAATGAAGAAAATTGTGTAGGGAAAATTGCATATTTTCTTGCTAGTTTTTACAATCTTTTTTTCTCTCTTTCTTACATTTTTATACATGTCTTCTTACTCGTCTTGACAAAATGAACGCGAGATACCTTTTGTGGGAGTTCAACCATCCAGAAAAACTATCGACCTTGGGAGATACGTTTAAAAGAAACTGTAAAAATAATATATATTTTCCTTACCAGAGGTGGAACTCCTGAGGAACTGGTGGAACCTTGTGATCTTCTAGAGTCCATTTTACTTGTGCTTCCACCTCGTGGGTTTGTCTGTTCCAAACGAAATACATACGAAGAAATTACTAAAACACGCATAATTACTTTCTGTTACGGATAAAGAAAAACATATACAGCTCCAAGATATATGCTTTACTCCTCATTCATTTCTTTACGAAAACCTAACTGCATTTCCATTTTCTTCTCTTTTTTTCTCAATTACTATAATCAGGAATAATTTTCTTTTCAAAATATGTTCAATATAAGCTCGCAGCTTTGTGAGCTGTGTGTAGTCAGATCGTACACAGAACTATTTTCTTAAACCGTTCTCATCTGCTTTTGTTTGGAGACAAAAATTGTGAACGAAAATCTGCAGAATATTTTACATAAATGCATTATGCATACGCTTTAAATTAGACTTAATAGTAGAGGCAAGAAAAAGAATAAAACTGTTGGATACGACCAACACAGAGAGCCCATCTTGAACGAAAAATTTTCATCCAAAATGAAGGTATCCTGCTGAATTGCATTATATGAGGGTTATATATTGTTAAGATCTAACCAGACTCTCCTGTGGTACAACTAAAAACATAGACAAGCTATTCCAGTAATTGCGTTTTTTTCTCTCGTCCTACCAATCTTGGTGTACTATGTGGAAAGGCGTATTTAATTGATGCGACTTGGATACCCGAAAAAAATCCTATTAGACCAAATGCTTGTCAGCGCTGTTATAAAAAAATCTAAAGAGTCTAATTGCAAATCGATAATTTCGATCGGTTCTTGTTCTCTCGGCGGTCTGGGGGGCTTTCTGATGTAAAAACAACTAAGGTACAGAAGATATCCATGAGGCTTTTTTTTTGTTCGATGAACCTGGACAGTGTTGACACGCTAATTTATAACTTTTCTTCAATTTATAAACTCTTCGATGTCTTTGCCATTTTTTTTTCTGCTCATCCCCTGTATAAATTGTAGTTTAAACGGTTCTTTTTTAATTGCAATGTAAAGAGGGAAAGTTCACGGAGATAATAATCTGACTTTTTTATGTCTGCCAAAAAAAAACCTTATCCATTTTTTTTGTTCACGTTTAATTTAGTTTTCTCTCTGATTCAGTCCCGGGTGGATTATAGTCCAGGATTTCAATCAATTTTCTGTCTAGTTCTGGGTTTGACTCTGTCTATAACAAGCTTTTTCTGTATCCGCTGTGTGTTTCCACTATTTTTTGTGTCCTTTTTTTTCTTCTTTTCCTTCCAGCAACATTTTCTGATTAAATTGGGCAATATGGATTGCTCGTGGCTGGATTGATTTTCTAGATACACACAAAATCTATCTGGCAGTAATATATCACCACCTAAATAGCCAACTCATGTATAGCCCAGCACATATTTATGTTTTCTCTCTGATTCAGTCCCGGGTGGATTATAGTCCAGGATTTCAATCAATTTTCTGTCTAGTTCTGGGTTTGACTCTGTCTATAACAAGCTTTTTCTGTATCCGCTGTGTATTTCCACTATTTTTTGTGTCCTTTTTTTCTTCTTTTCCTTCCAGCAACATTTTCTGATTAAATTGGGCAATATGGATTGCTCGTGGCTGGATTGATTTTCTAGATACACACAAAGTCTATCTTGCAGTAATATATCACCACCTAAATAGCCAACTCATATATAGCCAAGCACATATTTAGTTTCTTTTATGTTATTAAATTATCTTGTTTTTTGGGGCAACATGCATCAACGCATTTAAATAAAAACACACAAGACCTCCTTTTTGTTTACCTACTCATGCAACAAAAAACTGCAATATGATGACTCTTCTGATCTCATAAAAAATTCATTCCTATGAACAAGAATTTCCGCATGTTTTTTCCTCTTTGTGTCTGTCTGATAAAAAAAACTATACGTTTCATCTCGTGTGAGAACTTTTTTTTGATACTGTACACTAGGATAAAGCCCCGAAGCGTGTTAGCTTCTGAAAAAAAGAACCAAACTCAACTTTTTGTGTAGACTTTTTTATAAGTCTTGAGTAGTAGTAAAAGTAGTATGGTATCACGGTGTGTGCATGTTATTTTTTTGTCGTTTTCATTCATTCATGATTCAAACAGAGAGAAAAAAGTAGGAACACGAGAAACTTTTTTTTATGTTAAAGCTTCAGAGAAAAAGAAAGTCTTTGTAGTAAACGTAGTAAAAGTACTTTTTTGTGTGTCGAGTCAGTCGAGAGTTGTGGGATGCATAGCGCTCTAGCGAGGAGGAAGAGGAGAAGGAAAAAAAAACGTGCAAACGAGTGGATCGTGTGATCGCCCGGGTTTCTTTTTTGATGATGATGATCGGGAGTTTATCTTTATGAATACGGTTTGTGTAGAGCGCAAAAAAAAAAACGCCCGAGACTGGAGAGAAGTTGCAGTGAACTACTACTTTACTACAAAAGACCACACTGGTACGCATACCTGTTCCATGCGAATTAGTGAATGGAGGAAAAAAAAATGCAGAATACTTGACATTCGAGATTATGATTTTGAACTTGAAAAAGAGCGTTCGCGTTTTTCTTTCACGTGCATATGCATTCACGTACAAAAAAATTATTTAGACGTGACTGTCTACGGCTGTTTTCTATGTACACATACGACTAGTGAGATATTTTGGGGTATTTCTGCATGAATCGTCACTGCTAACGTTTTCGCTATGGGTATATAATGAATGCTGGAGAGTCTCTGATCTGGAGTGCTGGATGTGTGTGTGTGTTCACTCATGTGTAAACCTAATTTGCATAGAGTTTTTTTTTTTTCAAAATCAAGTCTAGAGTAATTTGTGTATTTGCATTTTTCACGATTATGGAGGGTTCGCGTGACAGTAAACCTCAAGAAGAGGAAGAAGATACATCTATGCATTTATTTTTTCAGATGGCTGGAAGAAAATAAAAACGCTGCTGCTGCTGATGAATTGACTCCATGCAAAATCGATTTTGGTGGCTCCTCTCTACATCGACGACGATCATGTCGTGAAGGGAAAAAAAAATTATAGCAAGAATCCAATAAAGAAAAGCATGGGGATGTAATATATTTTTTTTTTGAGAAGTAGAATATGGTGGTTGTGTTGCTTCCCCTTGGAAAATCCATGTTTCCAATCCCTCTGGACACGTGCGTTATATCAGAGTTTGAGGCAGCTTCATTTCAGCGAGTGAGTTACGGGGAAGAAGGGTGGGTTTGGTCGTAAAAAGTTATATACACCAAGAATATATATATATTTATACGGCAAAGTTTTATGTAAGCTTCTGAAGCTGTACAAGAGCAACTCAGTAATAAAAAATACACATGTCTGACGTATATATTTATGGATATATACTCTCCAGTATGCCGTCCTAATAATATTAAACCCGTAATGATGTGTGTGTAAAAATTACCTTCGTAACAAGCATTTTTTTTCCTGGATAAATCCAATAGACTCTGGCATGTGACAACCTGAATGTTCCACGTTTTTTAGAAGAGATTTTATATTTTTTCCAGAATGAGAAAAAAAACGTAATCTAATCGGAATAGATTAAAACTTGATTTATTACACTGTGACATGTGACACACAAGCTTGAATTAATTTTATATATTTGTCCCAAAAAAAACTTTATTAGAAAGACAAAAATTGAAAACGTTGAAAGGAAATTGATTTTTCATACGATTGATTGAGATTTTGAAGCATCAATTTTTTTTCGCAATTCTTTTGAAAAAAAGGTAGAAAAGGTAGGAAATTCATGTAAATTCTTTTTATATTGAGTTGCCGGTTGAGTGAATAACCTTTTTTCTTGGGATTGAGTTTACTCCAGCGAAGAAAAATAGGCTATTTTTTTGTTAATGCGGATTGTTGGGTGTGTGCGAGCGCTAAAAGGTTTTGTAAACAGTTTTTTCATGAAACGTGCGGAGGATATGAAAATAGAAAGAAAAAAGTTTGCATAAATATCTAAGTGTACACCTTGGGGGCGGATGATAAAACGGGATCTTATTTAGGATGAAAAAAAAGAAACCATCTCAATCACTTTTTTTTTTCGTTAAACGCACGGATTTTTCGAACAAATGATTACGTTATATAACTTCATCCTCGTATCAATAACCGAGTAATCTATCGAAAAATGAAGGAAAATCGTTTATAAATTGAATTTTCAAGGAAGATAATCTACTAAAGAATATATAAATTCAGTTTTTACAAAATATTTCTCACTCTGGGTGGGACTCTCTTTAGGGGGGATAAGGAGGCTATTGTAGTCTACCAGTATTGACTATTTTCATTTTGGAAACTTGCTAAACAATATAGTAAACAATGTAACATTTTATGTTTAGTATGTTTACCCTCGGAGTTTACAATATATTGTGAAAAGAATCGATATTTTCTATGATGGAAAAAAAAAGTTTCCTGTGAATCGCATGTGTAGAATGGTCTTATAAGACATCAGAATGATTTTTTTATCTCTCTAGAGAATATACACATGGGTTTAGTATATATAGCCCATGTTCGTTGCTAACTTCCGACTCTCGTATATTTTAATTGTGAATAATGTTGTTGGGCACGATATCTCTGCGATAGTAATAATGTTCCAGCAGAGCTCCGCGAGGAGCCATCAAAACTCATGTTTCAATGCACAGGGAACACATTAATGTGCTTTAATAGCTGTTTTTTTTCTCTTCTTGTGCCGTTCATACTCAGAGATTAAACTGATATGAATAATACTTGCATATACGTTATTTCGGGGGGTTTCTACAAGCTTTTAATTTAAACGCAAATTTGGTTTTATACAAATTACATACGGGTTTTCAATTAAATCGGTGGGCATGGCAGGGCTTTACTTCAAAATCCAAACGACCAACTTGGAACTTTGAACGTAAAAACGGTTCATTCGCTTGCTTTTCTCGCTTATCTCGAGGAAAAAGGTCAGATAAACAAAGTTGAGAGATAAAAAGCACTGTGTTTACATAATCAGTAGAGACTTTGGGTAGAAAAATTGACCTTCGTGGGTCAGGTCGTCGTAAAGTTTGTTATTTCTTTATATTTCTCCACTCACACAACGAAAAGACTTTTCATTATAAAATCCTGCCACACATTACCATCCATCTTAACATCACAAAAAAGTATAAAAAAAGCAGCACGTCATTGCTGATGTAATTTTGATATTTTTTTTTCTCCCGTGGATGGAATCAATTTTTGTGGACAGATTTATTCGATTTTTTTACGCGATTTTCATATTTATTCTGAACAAGAGACGTGGCAAGTTTATGGCTTGTTTCATTTCCCTCGAGGGTTTAATACATTGTATTGAATTTTTTAGGCGAAAGATTGTACTACCACAGGAGAGAACTAACGCTGTCTGCGCTGCGTCTTGGTGAAGTAATAGTAGAAGTGGTGGTGGATGAAGCACCGCTTGTGTTTTTAATTTTGGGGAGTGCGAAGAAAGTTCCAATTTTCTTGGTCTACCCAAAAGAAAACGGTCGTAAAAAATAGGTAACGAAACAACGAAAAAAGGTACAAAAATAAGAGAGATTCTATTCTATAACGGCGTAATTTTGTACCCTATTGTTTTACTTTTTCCGTACTGTTCATGAAAAAAAAAAGAAAACGATTTTTTTTTCTTCTGGAAACTTTCATCATCGTCATAAATTACTTGTGTTTTTAATTTAGATAAGCAAAGAGCTTGGTCGAGGGAGAGAAAAGATAAATAAACGGTTTTAATGGGCTTTCCTGTTACGAGGGCGTTGCTCCCTGTCATCCTCCTCCAGAGTGCCAGCCTGGTTTTAATTTGACTCTGGTCAAAACCAGATGAGGATAACAGAACACACAAAGATGTCGCGTTTTTTGAGTAAAACAATGTGTGTGCGTCTATAAAGCTTGAAGGTCAAGTTTTTTTTCGCTTAAAACAATCGAGAGAAAGGATAGTAAAATCAATAGCAGGGTTCGCCCTTTCCCGACGACTTGTTTTTCCCCGACAACACTCCTCATCCGATTAAATCCCCGTCATTTTAATACGAAATTAATCTTGCAGCACTAATTCCACTGGGGGAAATGAAATTCGTGCGGTTGTGACCGTCTGCTCAAGCTGAGGATTTAGAGTGAAAGTAGAAAAGAAAAAGCACACAAAATTTTCTACTTGATCATTATAAATCGCTTGAATTTATATATATCTTTTTTTTACAAAAGAAACAGAGAAAAAAATCCATCACAAAATAATATTCCTTCTTTCGTTCCTTCTTGTCAATTTATTTTCGAAACGTTTTTTTTCGCAAGAATTATTGTTGACCATGTTAGCTACATAGAAAATAAAAGAGAGTGCGCGTATTTTTTTTGCATTGTGAGCAGCAGCTCAATTCAAACAGGCAATTTAAGCATTTTCCGTTTCCCGTGATTTAACATTTTAGCATGGCTTTCCCATTTCCCGTTTTTCAACGTAGATTTTTTTCTTCTTCACTCAGCCTTAGAGGATATATCTGTTGGTGAAAAACCGTTATAGAACTTAATGGTGCAGGTTGAAGAAAATTTATACGAACCATTTAGAAAAGCGCACTTGATTTACGTGGTATCCTGAAAATTGGAAAATACTTTCTCTCCTCTATAAAAAAAATACTCTTTTCTCTTTCACCTCTCTCCTCTCTCTCTCTCTCTACATATACCCCATCGTACACTTTATAGTCCACATTTTTCGTTTATTACCCACCCGCTGGTAGAGAGAGAAAGCTTTCGTCGTCGTCGACATTCCTGGTTTGCCCCTCTCGTTGGATCCCCGACGAAGAAGAAGCATTTTGTGCAAAAAAATCGATCTCTTTTCTTCACCACCACTACCACCACTACTACCTCTACTATACCATCAACTTTATTTTTTTCCTCTGAAAAAAAAAGAACAAACAGAATGAAAGAGGAAGTTGCTGGGGAGTACACGCGTTTCTCATTTTCACAGGATTTCTCATCAAAAACTGCCAGAGAGAATTTTCTCCGACAATCGTGTTAGTATTGATTGCACAGATGCGCGTGCTGGCTCAAGATAGATCGAAGAATAAAACAAACTAATAAAAACTCCTTTACTACGTACAAAACGTATAACACGTCATGCAATCAATTAAAGTTTATTTTTTTATGGAAAAATGCATAAAATATATAGTGAGAAATGCGTATGCAGTCGTAGAAAAAAAATGTATACAAAAAACTTTCTCTCACCATCCGGCTTTCTTTTGAGGAATGCACTTTCTCTCTGAGAACAAAAGTAACTGGAGGAAAAGCCGCAACTTTACTAGTAGTGCACTACTCCCTCACACACATACTTTTGGAACAGACATGCCGGGTTTTTCGTACGCGACTTTCTCTTGATGTTTGTGTGTGTACAAACAGTTCCAAGGAAAAATAGAATACACGTAGTACGTGTTTCACAAGAAGAACAGCAGTAGTATACAACCAGCAGCAGTCACACGAGAAAATCTTCTTTTTTTTGCTCATTGACCTTCCTTCTAGTCGTTTGTGTGAAAAATAAGTTTCATTTTTTGTTTTTCATTTACAGGGAAAATATGAGTGAAAAATGTGTACAAAAAGAAACACAAAAGTTTGTAAATCTTCTTTCACATTTTTTTTGCATGCATAGCTGCCCATGGTGTTTAATTATAGACAGGCTAATTAGCCTGGTTTTTGTGTATACAAAACAGAATATGGATGTTGACAAGCGTTGATTACACGTTCATTAAT
>VICI01003422.1:0-13321 GCA_019593645.1 Akabosia matsudoensis | reverse complement strand
TGGGAAATTTCTTCCCGAATTTTATTGTGTAAAATGTTGAATTGACTGCAAAAATGTTGCTTTTTTGAAACATTTTATGAAGCTATCAATCCGTTTGCTAGATGAAGATGGTGTTTTGCATTCTATGAAAGCCATACCATAAATCATTTTGCAAGCTCTTTGTCAGGAAATGAGCATCTCTCCTACTTTCACATTTATTGCGGGGGTACAAAATAAGAAGTAACGTAATTCCTTTAACCGCTTAGCCGAATCCCGTAGTCTAACAAAGTTTGAAATCCCAAGATACTACAAACTACAAATCAGTCGGTGTAGAAAAAATACACGTGTATGGAGTATGATTTCTTTTGCAACAGCAAGTAATCGAATTACAAGAAAGTCTCGTCTGAAGAGAGTCTTAAGAGCTAGTGAAACAGAAATCCAGCAGTTTCTTTGGCAGCTTTCATCATGCCATGACTTTTTATCGATATTGACAAGTTCTGGTTACATAATATCGAAGCGCAACATAAGAACTGGAATTGGAAGCAAAATTGAGTTTCTTTTTTTTTGTCTGAACGCGTATTTGGATTTTCCAAGAACTAAATAAAAGACGGAACTGAACAACTAGTGCAAGGTCACACTTACGAGTGTTGCCCTTAACTTTCACTAGTTATTGGAAAGAAAAGAAGAAAAGACGTATTGACAATTACTTTGAGCGATCCCGTCTGGAACGAAGATATACAGGAGAATTCATGTTGCTCTGATGCGGTTTGGGAGTTTCCAAAAACAAAGTAAAAAAAGCTCTCAAATCAATACGGTTTTTCTACTAAATTACCGACACGCGCAACCACAACGTAATACGAAAAGTGTTTACGATAAACTGAGGAACATTTTCTGTCTACATTTTTCTAACTTATTGTTACAGCACAACTGGTGAAGTTTAGCTCAAGTTGTTGTTCCTCTAAAACGAAAACAATGTAAAATCGGCTGTACTGTTACTTAGGAAAAAAAAAGAAACGTGCGGTTTACTTGTAGAGAAAAGTAAAAATAAATTGCGGGAAAAGGCTGAAGCTTAACTTAATGAAATTTATTAACAAAACAGAGTGGAAAGTTGTGAAAGCTGTTGGGAAGGGGTTAGTTCATGAGATGATTTAGCGCGAGGGGCCTACGCAATCATTCATTTCCACTTGGCATGGTTTATCAAGAGTGGCCAGACGAGACGTGTAGAAGATAATACACTCGAAAAAAGTAAAACAATGCTTGAGAACTTGAAGATTCCCCAACAACGGGAAAGTCTTAATGCATAACATGTATATTTGTTTGGGAAAACGGAAATGGCATGATAGCGAAATACNTCCCCAACAACGGGAAAGTCTTAATGCATAACATGTATATTTGTTTGGGAAAACGGAAATGGCATGATAGCGAAATACGAAATAGAATTACTTACAAATATACATCATGTTTTCCATTTAACTTGGGATAGGAAAAATTCACATAACATATATGCAGCTTAGCTGGTGTAAAACTAAACACCTCTTTTGAAATAAGTCCCGTAGGAAATTTTTTCCATCAGAGCTGGCAAGAAATATAACGAGTTTTAAGGGGGCACGGTATTTTCTCGAGGAGAAAAGAAATTTTTTGCATTATGCAACTTTGTATGGAACACAAATGAAATGGTGAATTAGATGTGACTTAGTCTACGCATGCATACACCAAGATTCTGTTCCTGTTGGCGAAGAACACATCACCGGGGACTTTGCTCAGAATGAGATTGGAAGGACAACTGCAAATATTGAACTGGATGAAGAAAATGAAGTGTGTAAAGAAACAAAAGACTTACGTCCAATTCCTTTTCTAATTTGTTAATTTCATCAGTGGCACTGTTCAATTTTTCCAGTTCGCCCTGTAGGGGAATAAGAGAAGAGTGAAACAAATATTAAATTTGAAGACAGCCGTTGCAACATTTCGTATCCATGGAGTGTTTAACTAGGCTTTCACCAAGACCAAATAAACATCCATTTTCTTCGTGTGTTTTTCTAAAAAGTTTGTCTTTCGTGTTTATTTCATACACAATGTCATATAAATAGTGTAATTGAATGGTATCTATTTAACCTGTATTCTTGGGTCGAGATCTTCTTCAGATCCTGGGTCAATGCTGTCCCTCTTCGTTGCAGTCTTAGCCATTATGTTTGCTACTTTGCAGTCACAAGTAACCAAAATTTATCGATAACGAGTTACGCTCATTTGTTCTTATCCCTCTCAAAGTTTCCTTTTAATATCCTAAACTTGTACTAATTTAATTAGCCTTTCCAGTGAAAGTTGTAAAATAACTGATTGCCTGCATTCTTCCTATTGCGTAAGATGACAGAGGGCTTACCCCCAGTTACCTTGCCATGGCCTTTCACACGGTAAAATCAACAAAAGAGAGGTTTTAATAAAAAAGAATTTCAGGTACTGTTGTCGTAACAAGGCTTGGCAAGTATTCTGCTTGTGATCATACTCTGTCCTCTGTGTAAAGCAGTCTTCAGAAACTTTATAGCATCATAAATAACGTTTCCGTTCCTGTGCACTCAGTTGCCCTTGGTGTTTACGTTTTGTTTAGTTTGCTGTGTACACGTCCGGTTTTTTTAGAGTTTTCATTATAAAATCCAGTGGTTTTTCATTACCACGGTCAACGGGCAGCGGTTCGACAACATGAAATGTTCAATGTTCACCAACCTTTTCAACGGGCTTGCTATACAGACAACTTTCTCTCAATGACAGACCTGACTTAGTGTCTGAGCGTTGTTTGAAACCAGTGTAAAATCTAATTATAAGTTAATATCGATTGAGTTTTGAGACTTTCTCAGAAAGGCTTTGTATTTGAAAACGATTTTTCTTCGTTTCTTTCAATTTACGTCAGCAACATTAGTCGTAAAAGACTCTCAGTTACTCCGTACAGCTCAGCACTGTTGCTCATGAACTTTGTGACTTGGATTGAATAGGAATTCAAATTGTTTCAATAAACAAAATAACTACCCTGAGCCTTTTTATCTAATGCTGTGATTACAGTGTAAAAATCGATGGAGAATGAGCTGATCGACAGTATTACAAACCTAGTGTTACAATTTTGTTTATTTACGCAGCACATGTAAAGCTTTTCAAAAAAAAAGGCCTGAATAGATCTTGGCTGCACTCTGTTAAATTGCTTTTTATTCTTTCTATTGAGCATGCGAGAGAGATTACTTTAGTCTAGGGTTTAAAGATTTTTGATGTTCTATTTCTGCCCAGTCTATTTCTTATGACTGCGTTGTAGGTCTCCTAGACAGAGTATGAATTGTGTTCCGAGAAACTTTCTATTCATCCGGTAGTGGCCTCTGAATGAAATGGCTTGTTTCCTGGAAGATACTAAAAAAAACAACAGTTCAAATTTTCATCAGCATAGTAAAGGTACAAAAATAAAACATGAGTATACACACAAAAGCAAAACCAATATACTACCACATATCATGCACCCTGAGCGACATGAAAGTTAGTAGAAAACAGACACTTTCAAGGTTCGATGCACAGTTTGGACAATAGGTAACATGAAGCGTAAACAATGTGATGCTTTCCTGTTCAACTGTTTTATTAGTTTATTTTCAGCATATGACAGAGCATACTATGTTGATGAGCAAATATTTTGAATGTGTGAGGACACAAAGAATTTTTAAGTTTCGGCTGTTTATAATCTACTGAAGAGTAAAAGCTGGATACGTTGCATATGAGCTACCCAGCTAATATTTGGCTTCCATTAACAGAAAATTCTATTTCCAGATACTAACGAAGTATTGTATTTCGTACATTTACTTTCGGATGAGTACTATTTTTTATATTTACATTGCTTTTCAGGAACGTGTAACGTTTTTTTAGCACAAAAGTCTTTACAATCAGTGAGAATTATAATTTCTGTTGTTATGATGAATGTTTTTTTCACTAACTTTTCACTTCGAATATAAGAATATTTTAAGTTGAAGCTTAAAAGTATCCCTAAGAAACACGTCAATGCTTTGTGTCTTGCGTCCCCCAAAGCGACATGTTATATAGTACAATTTTATCATGATTATTCATTTGCGCAAACATACGTGATGTAAGTTCAGGGAAGAAACTTTGAGCTTAAGTATATCCTGTAAGTGAAAGCTCGTGAATTACTAAGCTGCGGCTGTTGCTGATAGTGAGTGAATTTTTCTTGAGTGCATTGTTTTATCTATTGAAATTGACAAGCAGAAAGTATTCTTTTATTCAACAGGAATGCTTATATTTGCAACTTGTCAAGACTGGTAATGATAGAGATTATAACTTATTGTTTCACATTTCGCTTGTATAATTTCAAGCGTTTATTTAAAATTTGCAACGGCGAATCCTTTCTTCTCTTCTGTTGGAGAAAAAAAGCTTTCTCCAACACCACGCTTTGAGGAGTTTGTCAAGAAACACTAACAATTAAGTAGAATAAATGGTCTCTTTATATATTCTGTGAATGGAAATCTTTAACTCCTGTCTGTTCCGTTTGATGTTTTTGATAGATGATGTGACTTAACGTATGATTGTATAAATGCGTCCTGATAATGGATAATCACACGAATATTTTTGGTTACATTTTCGAAATTTGGTTTTTCCTACCACAACCATTACTGCAAAATACAATACAGTACACTTTTCATGTTAATGATATTAGGCTATAGTTTAATTAGTAAACTTAGTATTTAACTAAAACGATAGAAGTTTTTAATATTATCCCAACCAAACTTTTACATCATCATTTCTTAACGCAGGCAATGCAATGTGATGAAAAGTTACATAAAGTGATCTATAAAAGGTTACCCAATAATAATATTGTTTACATAAATGCATCCTTTTTACGCTATGTTGCTGCTTTTTGTCTTGTATCTGCTATTTTATTTTATCTGATTGAAAGATTGCACGTAAATCAGGTCTTTTCAATTCAACACATATAAAAAAGAAGGTTTTTAATAACAATTCTAGGTCTAGAATTTTACTAGTCCATTTTGAAGTATCCTCCCATCGTCCTCTTAACTTAAAAATTGGGGAATTGGGGAATCATCTTTTATCACACATTAATACTCCGAATTGCGGGATGCTTGTTTCATCCTCTCATAAAGGAACTAGGTCTTCTATGTCTCTTAATTTTTGCTGTGCAAAGAAACTTCCCATCTCAAATGAACTAGTGCCTTTGTTTGTAAATATTGCCATTACTAGCACTTGTCATTTTCCATTTTAATCATCATTGCCTAGAACTCTTCTCCTTTGCTGTTTTCCATCGGCATCAGCTTCATCTCAACTCCTCTGAGACGAAAGGAATGAGTCCGTAAAAATGTTAAAGCAAGCACCAGATTCCCTCTCTCTCGCTCTCTCGCTCTCACTTTCTCCAGACAAGACAGTAAGAGAAATGGAAAACTGGGCTGTCAGACAATAGCATCTGCAGCAGAGATTCAACTCCATATCTCAACGTTTTCTTTAGAACACAAACTGGCTACTAGACTAGCTATATCATTTACCTCCTTTTTTGTCTTCATCATTGTCTTAGAAACAAGCTCATCTATTTAATGACACCGAGTTTTTATGTCTTTCCAAAAAAATTATATTGTTCTTCGCTTTGGCTCATTGGCATGAACAAAAAAACCGTTTAAAAGTTTCTTTCACTTAAAACTAAAAGACTGACCTGTTTCCCACAAGTTGTGTATGGGACTATGCCGGGAATTCGCCATTTAAAAAACGAGCTGCCCTGGTTTAAAAAAAACACTGAGTCTAAAGTGTACTACGCCTTCAAAACTGACGTAGTAAAAAAAAGTATCATCAGCAGAACACAAACGGAAACGACATTGGGCCGGGTGGCCGGAGAAAATACCAAAAGTTTTAGAGCAATCAACGAATGTCAAATACACTGCTACATAACAGTAAACTTTTTAAAAAATTAGTACATCAGTCGATTTATGTATAGTACATACAATTTTCATTGGACCGAAAATTCACCTCCGCTATTTTCTGGACTGACGCACAACAGAAGAGCATACAAGGATGCTGACTGTGGCACCACAAAAAAAAAACACTTTGGAAGCGCACTGCACTCATGACTTTACATGTGTCCCTAAATCCTTTGTGTTGAGCAAGATATCACTCACGCCAGACCAGACGAGCGACCACCGCTGACCAACTACAAGTACCGTTTTTTCTTTGTGACACCAGAACTTTGTTGGACTCTTTGGGAGCACGAGGACAAAGACAGTACGAGATAATTTTTGCTTTTCAAGATAACGATACTATCGTTACTCCAGTGCAAAGCAGATAAAAATTATAGACGTGTGTAAACGGGCGTGTTTCATCTGGGCTTCTTTTGTTAGCCACTGGACTCCACTAATCGATGCTGATGTATGAGTATCGAATTCTAATTGAATTTTTTGTGGTCATCATGCCTTGTTCAAGGAAGCACAGTGCGGATTACAACAGGTGATATAATGCAAGTGTAATTGTAAGTGAGTTAGCACGTGAATTATCGAAAAAAAATCACTCACGTGTTTCCACACACATATCTGCAGTAAAAATACAATCCATTCTAATATGATTATTAACATTACCTTTAAACCTTATTGGAAGTTGTTTTGAGCATGGAGCGTGGAACAGGGCTTTGTATGATTTCTTTCTTTATTTTTTTTATCACAAAAACACGTTATTTGTAAGTACGAGAACTTTAGAGGTTTAAATAGCTGCCAAATGAGCTGTCAAAATGATTATACTTTAGCAGGTGAAATTGAAAAATCAACCTGTTCATTATTCTAATTAAACTAAAATTAGAATATCTATACTGATTGAGGAATTCTGATTTTCTCTAGCACATTCCTCAGTCAGTACAGAGTAGAATTGGGCTCAGTAATGTAAACAAATGCTTGCAATGGTTTCGGCATTGAAAGAAAAACCTAGTAAATTTATATCTTGAAATGTTCCTTTTCATTACAATGGCAAGGTAGACTCGTCTTCATTTTCCTTGTGCTGTTAAAGCCAAGAGGAAAATGCATGGTGAATATCATAACATAACCCTTTTTAACTGTTATACATGCATACGACTCGGCACGGTAAATGTCTAACACCAACCAATGCACAAGAAATTGGTAGGAAATTCCTAGGAAACGTGTTTTAGATTGCGAATGAACATTTGACGAATTCATTGCAATGAGTACCATAGCATGTGTGTAGGTATGTTTATGTGTTCACTGGGTCATGAGCGATATATTGAGAACATGTGAAGCTACGTAGGTGATATCCAATGCCTGTCTATAGGTTCCTATCATTAAAATGTACAGACCCGATGTCTTTGTGTGTAGTTAAGTAGGGTCTTGCATTTGCTATCTGCGTGCATGTGTTTCAGTTTATTATGCGGTATGGCGGTACGTGTGATGAACTTCGTGGAAAAGGCTTTTTATAAGGATATTCTTCTACCATGAGGAAAAGTATGTAAGGTGCACAACAATTTGATCGATCTGGTTATGTGATAATTTATTGTTTGTGCATGTGTGAGATGAATGAGCTCTCGCTTCTTCGAGAGGTAAACCAGCATGTATGCAGTTATGTTCAACTATCAGTTTTTAACAAAAGCACTAAGCTAAAAATTCCATGCTTCAATATTTTTACAGTTTGAGTTCATAGAAAAACAAATCGTCCAAACCCAGAAACTTTTAGGCAGAAAGAGCTAGCCGAGTTGTGTACTTGAAAGAAAGCACGCACATAATGGATTAACAAATTGGTGGAAACTTTCTCGACAATGCTTCGTGTCGCTATTGTGGCAT
Organism: Akabosia matsudoensis; assembly: GCA_019593645.1. Lineage (NCBI taxonomy): Eukaryota > Metazoa > Arthropoda > Collembola > Entomobryomorpha > Paronellidae > Akabosia > Akabosia matsudoensis. Next base: position 5,525 of record VICI01003422.1, on the reverse strand, counting down.
TGACAATGAACGAGCGCCAGATTGAAGATTGCACGGCTATGAACCAACATAACGGAACCTGCTTTAAAGATCTCGACAATGCTTCGTGTCGCTATTGTGGCATTGACAATGAACGAGCGCCAGATTGAAGATTGCACGGCTATGAACCAACATAACGGAACCTGTTTTAAAGAGGGATGGAAGAAAAAAGAGCAGCTAAATCAGTACAGATGGAGAAAGTCAATTCATCACATATATCGAATTCGAATGTATTATGTGTTAACAGTAGAAGGAATGCTATACTGAGACATGTTGAATTTACACACAAACAGGCATTATTACGTAGTTATGTATTTTTGATGCATGCGTATTATCTTGAAAGATTTATGGATTATAATATTAGATTAACTAGGCCTAAATAATATTTTATTCGATTAAGTTAGTTATGGTTTACGATGCATAATAAGCCTATGCTTATACTTGAACTGGAGGAGACGTTTTTCATTCTTCCGCGACTGTAGTTCCCAGCAAAACAAATTGACGGGTTTAGTTGACAGATGCATTTGATCTATTCCGCAGGTCTAATTTTAATTTGGTGGGACGGTGGGAGAGTATGGTATTTAGTGTAAGATCATTTCCGTTCCGTGTAAGCGTGAGGGGTAATATTTCCGGATTAGATCTCTTCGATCTGTGAGAACGATGGTGAATGGTACTTTTAACAAATTCCGCAACTTCCGCAGAGCATGAATAGTGATCAAGAAAAAGTTAGGGCAGAGCCAGGAATCGAACCTGAGTCTCTTGATATCTGCATGACGCAAGCGTATTAGTTTCCAACGCCCAAGTGTGTCAGAAAAATGGCAAATGTACTTTCTTTTGTTACGAACTCTCCATTATCGTGAGTAGTAGTAGGTGTCCCATTCTAAGTTATATTCCTGACATACCGGATCAATGTATTAATGCTTTATTCCGGTACCATTTATATATACCACTATTGCATTCAAGCGCCTTAGCCACTAGACCACCCTGCCCTGGATTGGCATTATGCAACAATTCTTTACTTAATATATAGTGCGGAAAAGGTAACTTCAATTTCGACTTTAGTTTCTAACCATTTTCAGGTTGTAAGCCCTAAGTTGTACGGTTATAGCACTATTTGTGCAGGCTCAAGTATGGACCTATTCCGATCATGGTTAATCTACATTTCATGAGTATGTATTTATAAAACCTGTTGTAATTAAGTAGTTAGTTTCTCATTCATTCGCCACTGCATATTGAGGAGACGATTTTGAGATCGGGTTTGGTATGATATCAAGCTTGACTCTATAGCAATCTACCAGAATTATGAAGAACCTATTGATGCAGGACAAAGGACCGCGCCTGTACAGATTGGAAGAAAGGGCGTGTATTTTGAAACAATGTTAAATACCCAAGGGATTCGTATAATTGCGTTGAACTCGCCAATCTGGAGAACATAATGTTAAGAAAAGATAGTTCGTTATTCGAAGCTTAGAGGCTTACTAAGTCCTCCTGACCAGCCTCAGAGAAATTCCCATTGGCCTGGTTAAGATTTCCAAAAATCCCCTCGTTTTGAAGAATTTCCATGAACATAATGTTAAGAAAGATAGTTCGTTATTCGAAGCTTAGAGGCTTACTAAGTCCTCCTGACCAGCCTCAGAGAAATTCCCATTGGCCTGGTTAAGATTTCCAAAAATCCCCTCGTTTTGAAGAATTTCCATCTGGACTTCGTAAGCCATTTCTTGGCAATCCTCAAATTTTCCCTTTCTTTCTCGCCATCTCCCATCCATCTCATGCTCACTGACTGACACACATCCTAATGCATTATCTTCCCTAGGGACAAAGATACAATCATACTTTCACTCAAAATACTCACGGACAAGCCTTAACCAACAACTTCTTTTTCGACCCTTTCTATGTTCATTCAAGTAATTGTGACTTGAAATACTCATATTTCCAAAATTACTTTGTTTGGAACCAGATTTTATGAGAAAATAGTAAAAACCCATCTTGAGATGTATCCATTTACTTGTCACTGTCAAAAGAGGAGGTTCATTTGAACTTTTCAATTATTTTGGCCTTATTTAGTTCTGCATCCTCTTATCGTTTAGTGTAGTTCAACAAGAGTAAAGTAAAATTTGTAGTAGAACCTGGTACCAGCTATAGGAATCAGGGACTTCTTCTTGGTTATAATGATATTGTGAATAAGCTGGCTAGAAAGATATTTCAGATGAAATGAAAACGATGTTGAAACTGTCCTCTTCATTTTTATCTTTCGTTCAGTTTCCCGTACTTAGTGAAAGCTAAGATCATAAGACCTCATGGGAAATCTAGGCAATGGAAGACTTTTAATACTTTTTGTATCATTGATTATAAATATGAAACAAGAAAAAAAATGATTTATTGAATGTACTGAAGCTAAAGCTTACCGATTGATTGCCAGTAAGACAAATATGTAATCGAATGCAATGCTTCAACTAAGCTTAATGCTTCAATTGAGGACAAAAATACGGTCGGGAATTTGCTGTGCAAAACACAAAGAATATGTATTTTCCCTTTGCAGCCCTTTTAAGGCGGATCACACTGAAATAAAAAGTTTTCTCCCATTCAGTAGGCCTGGAACCATTCTGCGAACAAAGTACTTTTTCCAGTTGTCACCTCAACGAGTAGCTGGGCAAAAGAAATCGAATTCCTGTAATGGTGAAATATTACTGTACCATTTTTCCTTGGAGTCCTATCATCACCTTTCCTACCGTGGATTTTTCTCCAAAACATAATCAGCAAGATTAATAATGTCACTATTATTAGCAACTAGAACACATTGGGGTGATGGTTTACTGCCGTTTCCTTCGCACTTCTTTCATGTCTTACAATGTTAGTAATTCCGGATACCAGGTGTATGGTGTCAATACCCTAAAGCGTTATGGTGCCCTTAGTAGAGTGTATATGGTATATATCTATTGTGTCCATATATATGGCTAGATTTAATGGCTTTTGTGCTGGTAGATCTCGCAAAATCTGCTTGGTAAGAGGCTTTGCTATGAAGATAAGAGAATTTCTAGTTAGTCGATTATATTCGTGTAAAGGTGTCGCAAGAATCGAAGTCAGTTAAGTTTACTTGAAGAGGTACATGACTGCTATATCGGTGAACATCTTTCTATTGTTGTATTATCAAAGGTAAAACACGACAGGTCAACTCGACTTCTTCAAAAGTATTTTGAGAGATAAAAAATTACAGATTCTTTCCCAAGCGTGTATACAACTGCGCATATAACTTCAAGCAACATGCAATAGACTCTGAGAAACATAATCTTCGTCGCAAATAATCAGTAGTCACCATGTTTTCACAGCCTGAAAGATAATAGTACTGAACACTGATACATATCACCGATTTTAAGAAGAATATTGAGATTGAAGAGCCATACAAAGCTACAGTATTCTTTTAGCAATGCCATTTTTAAGACAGTGTACATGAATCAGCACTTAGGATTATAAAACTCTCATTCAGTAAATTTTGGTTCACACAAGAGTTTCTTCGTAGATGTCTTTCTCCAAGAAAGTTTGAAAGAAAGTAAAGAAATGCGCTTCTTTGATAGAAGCGGGGAGGGACAAACTTTGGTCTCGTCACAAACGAGGATAGCAAAGCAGTTAGCATCCTTCTGGACGCTTCATAACTAGAACAAATGGGACAACGGAGAGCAATAACAGTAGCTGTTTACCCCATATCGTTTTATTGCAATATGAGCATTGTAAGCAGCATTATCCCCAATGACTTTTGCTTGTACATGTCGCTTGAACACCATTAATAAAAACATAGACTCCTATTCATTTGCTGTCACTTCAGTTATTTCTTACTTACATCAAAATTACAGATCTTGCTTCCACATGAATGGACAGTGGTTTTAACTGAAATGGTTTTAAAAAGAATACGCGTACAGGACCTTATAAAAGAATTTGCGTAGTTCACATATTCACATCAGATTTGATATTTATGATTCTAAAACATCTGGATATGAATCTGAGTAGGTAATCCTAGGCAGAGTGTGTGGTTTATACAAGTGTCTGTGATGAACGATTGGTGATTGATAGCACTGACATGAAGTTTTTTGTCGTTCAATAAATAATGTATCCGGTGAAATTGCCAATTCCTATAGGACCTCTTCGTCTTATCCTATTATGCACCGATATGATTAAAATCAAGGGAAAAATCGTATCGTCAATACTGGGATGTTAAAGTGGTCAAACACGCCTTGGTGTCTTATAGTGGACAACAAAATCCTGCAGAAATTAGAAATTTTATTAGAGTAGTGTAGATGAATCAGGATGGCTTTGAACTCAAGATCTGTTTTATACTTTGCTTGGTTGACCTAATCATAAAGATTTTAAAGGGATGTAATAGAGAGGGTGGTTGTAGTTTAGAGCCGCGGACTATACCATAGTGCCTCAAGCTTTTGGTATCCATGAAATGGCTTAAACGTCTTCTCTAGAATCGTATATTGAACTCTTTGGTTTAGTATGACAGGAAATAACGTTCAGCAAATATGTTTTGGTCCATTTTCTAGCACTTTCTAGCAAGCAGCCGTAGCAGTTCTCCAATAAAAGCCCATTTTCCAGCATTACAGTTTACTCTAGTTTCCTTTATTAACATTCAAAGCGTCAATATCATAACGACCTGATAGTTTCTGCTCTCCAATAACTCTTCAGCAACTTGGATTGATTATGGTACTTAGAAATCAAAGGCAATGTTAAGAACATAATAGATGGTTCGTCACTAGAGCATAAATCACTTTTGTGTGTAAACCTTAAAAAATGGCAAATTGAGTGTAATTTTTTAAAGCTCCGTCAACTAGATGATTTTTGATTATTTTTGCCTATTTGCGCCGAGCACGGAAAATTTTTGAAAAAGAAAAATGCTAAAATAAAAGCTGTTAAGGCACAGCTATAATGACGAAGCTGAAGATAAGGAAAGGACAGCAAAGGAAAAGATAAGGAAAAAAGCAAAACGAAAAAGAAACATAAAAAAGACTGCATTCTGCCTGGCCCGGTTGAGAGCTTGCAAAATGCAAAAACCAGAAATTTGACCCAAGACACCGCTCCTGACCTTTGACCAATTGAGCTGAAAAGCAATAGGAATCTTTCTAAGAATCTAAAGCATATCGCCCTACCAAGTTTGGTCAGAATCGACCAAAATGAAAAATTTAACCCCTTACCCCGAGGATTGACAAATTGGGCCAAAAATCCATAGGGTTCCTCCCAGCATCATATAGTATCAGTGTACCAAGTTTGGTTCACATCGGCCAAAGTATACGATCTGCAGAGTATTCACAGACAGACAAACTTATCGATGTAGTACATAGTTCAGCTGCGGAAATAGCTTGATTCAAAGCTGGGTTGAGCCCATCTAAACATCATTTCAAAGGGAAAAGTATTATTCCATCGTTAATGTATGTAGGAGAAAATGGTGCTTATATGTTGTTTTCTTATTCAACGTTATCGTTGAGGATGTTATTTGCTTCTGCTTACGTTGTACG
>VICI01003421.1:0-13323 GCA_019593645.1 Akabosia matsudoensis | reverse complement strand
GACAGACATACAGACGGACAGACATACAGACGGACAGACATACAGACGGACAGACATACAGACGGACAGACATACAGACGGACAGACATACAGACGGACAGATATACAGACGGACAGACATACAGACGGACAGACATACAGACGGACAGACATACAGACATCCAAACGGACAGGCATACAGACGGACCGACATACAGACGAACAGACATACAGACGGAATAATCATCGTTGTGCGACAAGTCAGTGGAGGCATGAGTGGGACCATTATTACCGTAAATATTTCAAAGAACGCCCCTGGCGAAAAATGAAATTTCCTTGTCGACCCCGCGGTGGTAATAGGATACCCGGCGGAATTTCAATTGTTGGTTTTGATATGTTTCAATCTATAATTTCATTGGTTTACTCGTGCTAAATTTATTTACAGTCAGAAACTTAGACGACTTATTTATCAGCAGTCGAGAATACGTACCCAAGTCAGAGAGCTGTTTCCTTATCTCTCTAATACGCTCACCGTCCAGTTGAAACCTCTAAGCTACTATCTTTGGAAACCCCGTCTTACTTGAGAAGTTTTACTCTACGTATTATCACTCTTCTTCCTACCAAACTTCAAAAATACTTGTTCAGATGTCCATCACTGAGAGTTTTCCTTACAAGGTAGTAACTTGTTGTGTCATGTTTCATGGAAAAGCTATAAAAGTTTGGGAGTAACTAAGAAACCGTTGCGTTGCAACGTTGAAAGAGACATTGCTTTGTTAACGATAGGTCATTATTTGAAATCGTTGCCTAGATAGCCGAATAGTAGGGCATAGGCCACTGTAATTTAAATGCATGTGCTAAATCACGCGAAATTGGCCCGCTACGCCAGCGTCCAATAGCTCAAATGACTTCCTCTTAAAATAGCAGGTAAAACCCAATGACTTACAATACCCGTTATATACATTTCGACTCCCACTATATAATGACGAACCCATATCCGGACCCCATCTCAGACCCCTAGGGTTGTCCGATTACGCTGAAAATCGATATAAAAGTTGCAAGTGGCCTGTATTTTCACCGTACCACGTTTGGTGCCAATCGGCCAAAATCTGAATTTTGACCTATTCTACCCTAGTGGACCCAATCTTTGACCCCTGGTGTTGACCAATTGGGCTGAAAATCGATGTAGTTGTTGCAAGGGGCCTTAGGTATCACTGTACCAAGTTTGATGCAAATCGGCCAAATTCTTAGGTTTGACCCCTGACCCCAGAGCCGAAGGTTGACGGATTTGGCTGAAAATCAATAGAGTTCGTGCGAGGGGCTGATGGTTGCACTGTACCAAGATGCGACCAAATCGGCCAAAGAATATGGCCTGTGGAGCACGAACAGACAGACAGACGAAAAGTTAGAAAGAATGGTTAATTCCGAAGACCTTATGGAGGAAGAAAGACGCAAAAGTTTGGAAGTGTTTTCGTTTAATAGCGAACTACACAAGGCTTAGTGACCCTACAGCAAGTAAATTCCCACAGGAAGATGAAGGCGTGTAAAAGTGCCCTCTTATACAGTGTGTCAAGGACATATATGCAGTGCAGGAGCTACATATAATTTAAGTAAATATTTGAGGTATAAGCTTGATTTTTTTTGTATTCGATAGCCAAAAAATTAAACTTTTAATATCTATTACGGTTTAGTTGTTAATGCTTAATATAACGCACTCAATTGCCAACAACCTGAAAACCGATGTTCTTAACATAGATTATATGGGTGGAAGTTATTAGCAACCAATTTTTTCATTGATGGAGAGGGAAAGCAATGAGAACGTGAAGCTGAAATGGATTTCTCGAGGTTTATTCCACCGATAGCTAACAGTTCTCTGCATGAAGTGAGAAAGCAGTGTTAGTTCTGTCAGCAACAGAACCTGTATCACCTAATTTTTTGCTAATAGATAGGATGGCGTGACATGTTGGACCTAATAGAACATTAAAGTTCCTGCAAAAGTTTCTTTGCGTTTGCACCATGCTCCTGGATTTTGCATATTCAAGAGCAATGAAAACTCACTGTTGAATTGAATATTTTCCCCTCATTTTAAACTTAATCGGTAACAATTAACTGATCGAGTAACAAAGACGAGCAAAGATAGCATTATTAGCAATTATTCATCGAGCAAATTTTTCGCTCGGGGTGCAGCGATGCGGCGACAAGCAGGAACATTCAAACACAAAAAACAAAAATAGAGAGACCAAGCGAAAGTTTGAAAAACCGATTTTCATGGAAATTAAGATTTTTCTGATTGAATGCATGCTGATTCTTCTGGAAAGTTGCCACCTTCGTAAAAAATTCATGCTTGCACCACCTTGAATTAATTGTCATTGTATTGTATTAGGATATTGGTATTGGCACGTGTGCTACTATGGGCCACTGGCAACTGTGTTACTATGGGCCACTGGCACGTGTGCTACTATGGGCCACTGGCACGTGTGGCACGTCTGCTACTATGGGCCACTGGCACGAACCCTATTGATTTTCTGCCCGATTGCTCAACCTGGTCGATCAGGGTCGGTGGTCCGCTAGGGTCAGAGGGGCAAAATTTTAGGTTTGCACGAAAATTGGTACAGTGATACCTGATGTCATTTAGAACAAAACTACTGATTTTCAGTCGAATAGGTCAACTCTCTGGGTCTGCGAAAGGGTCCGATAGGAAAAATTTGAGATATTGGCTGATTTAATAATTGTTTAACAAGAAACAATTGTTTCAACATCACCTGTATTTTTGTCATAAGAACAATATACATCACAGTATGCAAGAGGAAAAACATTTTGTTGATTAGATCACAGACTCGTTAAACTGGCCCACAAACTTCTGAATGGGCAATCACATAAACAATAGATCGTTTCTTAAAAAGTTATCTACATCTTCTTATTTGACTCCTTGAGTATTTACGTACGTACACTTTTGTTATGCCATATATTTTTACGTCAGTCTAGTCTAACAAATATTCACGTACGAACAGAGTACGAAATCAAAAACTTCGGCTTGCGTTTCCAGAAATTAGGAGCCACTAATGGATACTATCAAGGCCATCGTAGTTGTCATTCTTGCAATCTGCAGTATACTGGTATTAACCATTTACGAATTAGGCTCAAGATGATTCACTTACTTCAAACTTTTTAAATTATTATTTTCTATCAACTTTCTAAACAGAATTTTGCGCTAGTGGTGGAGGGAGCTGCTTCTACAACACCGAAGTCGGTCAAGCACCAGATTATTAAAGCTGCACAGGGTTAAAATGTTTGAGATGAAATGTACACATTGTTAAATTCTACAGAACCGCTTACTAAATATCAACCTTAAAGCACCAGCACCTTCATCTGCCTCAACAGAAACCCCAGCCACGCACGCTACCATCTATGATCCAACGACAACTGTACCCACGTTGAGCTTCTTGGACCACCTTTATTCCCCTATCTCCAGTCTACCTGGCGTACCGTCAACTTCAAACCCAAAGCCCCCTCCATCAACGACAAATACATCTTACATTGACGAGAGGCCCTCATTCAACTTCAAATCACGGGGATCCACCAATTACCGTGACCTCCACCTAGAGATTCGGCGGTGCTCATCCACCCTACGAGGGATATCATCGGCTTGTCGGGGGGATTTGTAACTCTCTTCGGGCATTATCATTGTTCTTCTCAAATCTTCCAATCTCTACTCAGATAAGGAACAAATCTTCAAACTCCAAATGCCTATCGGCATGGGATTCAGCCTTCACCTCGAAAGGATGGTGATGGAGCATCCAGTGCACATCACTTGGCTTCAACTCGTGTTACAACATGAGCTCTTTCTTCAATCATGGTGTAACTCGAGCCATGCTATTTACCATACAAAATTTTGAGCCAACTCTTTCTTTTTCCAATTGTCAATAAATAAATACTTCAATATTTGATATAAACTCTTGCTCTCCCACATAAAAATTATTTCGCACATTAAGATAACCTCGTACCACATCTGTCCACGAGACTTGGGAGGTTACACCCCTAAAAACTTTTTTCGCGGACCGAAGAAGAAGGTGGAGGGAAGTGGGGAAACGAATTCCGGTCACGCGCCGGATTGCATAACAACAGTATCGGAAAAATGAACAGACGTGACAAAAAACTGGTAAAGAGGGTTAATGTGAGCTCCAAGTGGAAGTTGTGACTGGATTGACGTAGATAAACCTCTATAACACCGTTCAGCGTTTCTATTTATGACGTATGATCTGATATGATAAACGTAAATTCAATAAAGCTGTTGACCCAAAGCTATAATGACGAAGCTGAAAGCAAAAGAGAAAGCCTAGCTTAAAAGCGAAGGAAAATAGATTAGCTTAAAAGGTAAGGAAAAAAGCTTAGCTTAAAAGCGTAAGAAAAACGATTAGACATAAAGCTAAGAAAGAAAGCTTAGCTAGAAAGCTAAGGAAGAGAGCTAAGGAAGAAAGCTTAGCCAGAAAGGTAAGTACGAAAGCTTAGCTAGAAAGGTTAGATAAAACCGTATAGAGATTATTAGACGTTTATAAGATGGACAGTGGGAGTGACAGGATGTCTTTGGCTTCAGTAGAAAGAGGTAGCCATGCTGATAAAGCAACTAAAACTAGCAGCTTCATCAGGTTGGTTAACGGTATAAAAAATATGCAACGTGGTAGGGTTAGTCCTTATCGTTTGATAACGAAGCAACGAGGCCTGAGGACATGGGAATGTCTTTGGAGAGCTTAGGGCCAGTGTACGGTGACAGCGAAAACAATAAGATAAAGAGTCTGTACGCAAGTGACACGACGACGGTATTCATCGTTGCCAAACATCCCGATTGAATTCATTGCGGACCAGAGCCAGAATGTAAATCGAAATCGACCATTTTCTGCAGGGTCCAATGCAAGCAGGATAAACGCGAGGCGTATGATTAGCGTTGTTAGGCGATTGCAACAGAGTCGCGTTCATCGTTTGGCAGCTCAGGAAAGGAAGAGTTTCGGATCTATCCCGCTATTCTTGGCCATTTTGTACTACATTGCAATCACCCAGCTGGAAACAACGAGTTCAGATGGCGCATGTCTTCAGTTCGGTCATAAAATGCAGCTCGTAAGTAAATCCATTGAATATCGCCCTTGTATGGTTTGTTTGGTAATCCACATGTTATTGACAACCAGGTTTCATTTGTGATAATTGAATTGAATTGAATATTTATTTAACGTGCTGACAAATTTTTCAATCATTTTTACAGACTGTTTTGGTTTGTTTGGTAATCCACATGTTATTGACAACCAGGTTTCATTTGTGATAATGTCAACACTTGCTATGGTCAAAGCACTAGTCTTTGTGAAGGATAGTTGGATCCAGTTTCGAGTCAAGAATTCCACGTTCGAGTTCATTTCGCTTGGCTATTTGGCAAGCAACCTTGCCACGCGGGGAAGCATGATTCGGCGATTTAGCCAACTCGGTGGCAAGGCGACTACCTTGATGTCACAAGTAGAGAAAGTCCATAAAACTCACGGTGTCAAGGAAGGTAGCCGCTTTTGGCATGGCAACAAAGTGGTACCAGTCACACTTGTATTCCTTTCAGTAATGGCTTCTTTGGCTCATGTATTCTTCGATTACGATCCACTCAATGAGTGGAGCTTCCGACTCACTCAGAGTGCACGTGCATATGATACGGCTGAATCTCTTTTTGTTTGGTCCGCATCCGATTATGACAACGTTACGAACATCTTCGAAACCAAGTACTCAACGAACTTCACCACGGAATCCTACTGCCTGTCTGTCATTGGGGACATTCTGACCTTCGTTGGGACTTTGTATGCGAACATACTGGTGGATTTGCTCCTTGTATTGGCACTAGAAGTCTATTATCTGCAAAAAATTCTTGCAAAAGCAGTCCAAGAATCTGGGAACGGGAGCAGTTTCCCCTTGGCTGATCATTGGGAGTTATACACTCAAATCCGACAAATTTGTGGCCAGATTGACGATATCTTTGGTCCCCTATTGAAGCTGGTACACTTTCGCAACATGTTCTTCTTTGCAGACCTTCTTGTTCTCCTGATGACTACAACTGAGGTTTATATTTGGTGCATTACCGCGTTCTATAGCCTTATTCGGATCTTTGTGGCTTATTACGTGTCCTGGAAAACTTCAGAAGAGGTTATTAGATTTAACAGAAGTTAATGACTCCTGATTTTGGATGTTTCTGATGTTGTGTTGTTTCAATTTAACAGAATCATAAGTTCGAGGCGCCCCTCATCGCGTATTGGAAGAACCACACCCATCTGGAGATCCATGGAACTAGAGTGAATGTTGAAGGTGTGCTGAACGATATGAAACTGAATCCTATTGGGCTCGGAAGGGGCGAGTTTTTCGTCAGTGAGACTTTCATCCTCAAGGTAAGTACTGCGTAATCTTGAGTTGGGTTATACGATTTATGGTCATGTTCGCTAAATCTTGTCATTCCTTCTCAAAGATGATAGGTGCTGTGGGAACCATCTTCATTTTCTTATCGGATGCAAAAGGCAAAGACACCTTCACCCCTACGTACTAAATTGGAAGTAGTACTAGTAAACAGAACTCTCACTTCACTGTTCCTAACTTTGAAATATGGCTAGGTAATTAGGTATGTATTAAGTGATATCTATTGCAGCGATTTATTCTTGCTTTATACGATTGTAGATTTTGTCCGGTGTGTATTTGACGGAACTTGGTTCATGATATGTTTAACATGATGTTTTCATAATTTTGTGCCATTTGTCTTTGCGCCACTTGTCTATAAAAAGTTTGTGACAGGTTCCGTTGTAAAGAAAGTCATTCTGCCACTTGTTTGTATGTATATGTATACCGTAAGCATATAATCCTGGATTCCACGTATATTGATTCTTCACATCTTGACTTCAAGAATCCTTAATCACTTTCGTTTTTGGAGTGAGTCCATGCTCCATACTACAACACTTTATTGTAAATGGTAACAAAATAACGAATATGTAGTTTCTTGGTTACTGATTGTAAAAAGGGATCCACTAAACTTCTGAGTTCTGGAGAATTATACTATTTAAACATATTTAGATTACTACTATTATCTATTCCATTGCAGTTAATTTTCAGCTGATACGTTATAGGTTAAAGTGTGGATAGTAATTGTAATAGTAATAAATTTGTTATCGCTCTTTTATAGGCATATACCTGTGAAGAGGGATTTTACAAAGTTTTCCAAAATACATATTTAAAAAAGATTGTTGATTCTTGGTTTTAAATGGCTACATGATTATTTTAGAAAATTTANTGTAATAGTAATAAATTTGTTATCGCTCTTTTATAGGCATATACCTGTGAAGAGGGATTTTACAAAGTTTTCCAAAATACATATTTAAAAAAGATTGTTGATTCTTGGTTTTAAATGGCTACATGATTATTTTAGAAAATTTATAAAAAAAAACAGTTTCTTATACGTATACTAGTACAAGTATAAATGTGTGGAAGAAGGTGAAAGAAAAAAAATCTTTGCGAGTCTTATTATCCTGTTTTCTATCAGTCTTAAAATTATCACTTCCTTTGTTGACTTAGTTCTAACTCGAAAAGATATATAAGTCTAGTTTATGCTCAAAATGAGCGTAATGTCACTCTATCCCTTGAGTTTTCATTGCCGCATTGATGATGAGATTGTGGTAAATGGTAACAGAATATGTAATTTCTTGGTTATTGATCGTAAAAAGTGATCCACTGAACTTCTGAATGGAAAATTATATGAACAATGGAGTTCTGAAGAATTATCTAACTCTTAATATTATTTAAGCTCCTGAAGTACGTATCACTATTGTACTGCCATATTTTATCATACGTTACTCAAGTCTACAATCCTAATATATGTAATTTCTTGGTTATTGATCGTAAAAAGTGATCCACTGAACTTCTGAATGGAAAATTATATGAACAATGGAGTTCTGAAGAATTATCTAACTCTTAATATTATTTAAGCTCCTAGAGTAAGTACGTATCACTATTGTACTGCCATATTTTATCATACGTTACTCAAGTCTACAATCCTAATCAAGTTTGGGACAAAAAGCGTACGAAATCAGAAACTTTGGCTTGCGTTTCAAGAAATAAGGAGGCACTAATGGACACTCTCAAGGCTATCGTATTTGCCATTCTTGCAATTTGCAGTTCACTGGTATAAACCATTTACTTACTAGGCTTAAGATACAATTCAAATATTTTTAATCATTATTTCATATCAACTCCCGAGACAGACTTTAACACTAATGGCGGAGGGAGCTACTACTTCTGCACCGCAGGGCGCCAAGTCGAAAATGTCACTCGCTTACAAGGGTTAAATAGTTTCAGATGATTCCCAATAGTAGAACCGAAAATGTTTTCAGAAAGATATGTTGTATTTACGTACCTATACATGTTACTAAATTCCGCAGAACCAAATATTAAATAAATAAAATAATGAAATTAAATGTTTACACATGGTCTTGAGTTTCAAATTTTGACTATTATTATAGCATAAACTGTTTATAGTCACTACCACCAAGTCAAGTAGGTCACCAAGCGTGGATGGAGTAGTTATTAAATGCGTTTTTTTTTAAATTACACAGTTTGCGGGGTCCAATTTCCAAAGGCACGCTAGTTTAGATTTAGTGAAAAAACATCCAAACCTTGTCTATGGAACGTGGATTTACTGGGTTATTTCAAATATGTGACTGTCCCTAGGAAAAGAAAATCTTGGTGAACCTTATCCTGTTTTCTAGTCTCACATCACTTCCTCGGATATGTTATGGCTCTTTCTATTCTAGAGATACGTTAGTTATAGATAAGGGAAATTAAGCGTTTGAATTAACAATCTACTTCTGTTTTAAAGGAACTTTATTCTGGTTATATTGTAGTTAAATATAGATTAATTATCTCGTTACACTCGGTTGTCATTGTTAAATAAATCGAATCGAAATATCTTACCGATATCTTAAATATCTTATCGTACCTGCTACTGACTCTAAACGCTATATTAGTCTAGTTTGGGCTAAAAACGAGTGTAATGGATATTTACGTTGTAAGGATGCTTTGGTTTGAAGTTTTCGGTGTATGAATTGGATTAATATTGATTAAATGGAATTTGGATCGCCTTAATTGTCATCCTTCTGGTCCCAACGGATCACATTCTATCTTCCCAAAAGATTCCGAAATCCCTTACCTAACCGGACAACGTCAAATGAAATGACAAATATGGGATAAGCAAATAATGCAAGTAGTTAGTTAAGTTTTGGAAACATCTCAAGGAGTAAAAAATTTTATCCCGAATTCCAACGTTTCGATTCGTAAAGACGAATCCTCGTCAGGGGTGAAACGATATGGAGAAAGCAAATCGGATATGCAAAATTATATTATAAATTCGAATAGGATATTTGGTGCAACAGCAATGGTGACTTCTTTATTTCACCTAAGCGGAATTAGGAATGATATGATACTTCTATTACCAAGTTTAGCGTCACGGCCTTAGACTTGGAATCTGCCAATGAAGCTACATGTGGTTACTTACATAGTATGAACAATGGAGCTCTGAAGAATTATCTAAATCTTAATACTATTTAAGCTCCTAGAGTAAGTACGTATGACATTTGTTCTGCCATATTTTATTTAACGTCACTCTAATCTACGACAAATATCCACGTTGGGACTAACAGCGTACGAAATCAAAAACTTCGACTTGCGTTTCCAGAAATTATTAGGCACCATTGGATACTTTCAAGGCCATCGTGTGCCATTCTTGCGATTTGCAGCATACTGGTATAAACTATTTACGAAGTAGGCTCTAGATACGATTCAAAAATATTTAATCATTATTTTATATCAACCCCCGATACAGAGTTTAGCAGTAGTGGCGGAGGGAGCTACTACTTCTAGACCGAAGTCTGTCAAGCGCACAATTGTAAAAGCTGCTAAGGGTTTAATTGTTTGATATAATTCCCAACACGAGAAACGAAAAATATTTTTAGAACGAGATGTTGTATTCATGTACCTTAAACAATCCGCAAATACAATAATGTGAATGTGTGATGTAATGTAATTTAAATGAATGTGTAATTTATTAGTTTATCTATGGTGTAAACATGGTCTTGAATTTCACATTTCGACGATTACATATGGCATGATCTGGCATAAAATATTCACTAAGTAGGCTCAAGATACATTTCAAATCCTTTTCCTTATTATTTTCTATTCATATCTGACAAAGAATTCTGCACAAATAGATGAAGGAACTACTTCTGCACCGAGGACGAACGTGCAGAGAGCTACAAAACCCGTGTGTTGAATTGTTTCAGATGCACGCTTTCAGAAATTCTTCCGTCCAGTAACACGTGATGTCGTACTTCGGACAATGAAGTAGCTGAAAATTGTAGAGAAAATATTCGCGTATTTCAAACGTAATCGGAATGAATTATATGCACTTTCAAGATAAATTGAAAAAAATCAGGCTGACTGGTGTGCTTCAAATTTCAGAATTGCATTCGTTCATTTTGAAGGAAACTCCAAGTCCAAACCCGCCTGTGTCGGTTAACAGGAAATAGCAGTTATGGTGCATTGATAGCTATCCCCTTTTTGCGTTTGTTGACTTGTTGATAGCTGCCCAAGATACGAAAATGCAAGGACAGAAAAACAGTAATGGCAGAGTTGTTGATTTTCTGGTAATATATAATAATGCTCTGGCAACGATTTTGAATCTACCCTTAGCTTTTTCCATCACTTCGTATATTTTTGCGGTACATAAAATAGCGCGTCTATCAAGGAAAACATTTTTTTTACATGAAGATTAAACCAGAGTGGCCCTTGCATATTGAAGTTTTCCATGTAAATGAACTGGAACAGTGAATATCCGTTGCATCTGAAAGTTTCCCTCAGCATTAACACTCACACACTTCATATTGATTCAAAATACACGAGTGTAAATGCATGAACATTTCTATTATACTAATCAATCATTAATAATTATTTAGCTGAATGTATCACACTGATTTATGTATTAAACAATTGTAAATGGAATAAAGTTACAATATGAGTTCGCGTCGTCATCTACAGCATGTTGATTTTTCAGTCTCATGTCAAGTTGAATCCTGGCTGGAAAATACAGTTAAAGCCTTTACGCCTCGGTGTAATCAAATAGCAACCTGGAAACCTCGTAAATGTCCAGATAATCTCGCTTAAAATCCAATAAAGTATTCGTGGATACCTTTACCTGGCCTCCGATCCCTTGGAAAAATAATGATTTACACGGACTATGCGGAAACGATAAATATTTGTGACTTTTTGGGGGCTGTTTACTGCGCTAGATATAATTTTCCTATGCTAATATAATAGTATCTTAGGAGTAAATCTACTGCAGTAAACTGTTGTTATGAAAAGACGAATTAAAATGTCAAAATAAAAAATTATCTCAGAATTCGACTTTACAGACTTTGAACCTATGATTGATACTTGCTAAGCAATCTTATATAACTGCAGCCGCAAATGCTTTCGCGTCTTTGACAAGTTGACGAAGAAGATCCGTTTCACTCGAGAGTGAAGTAACGCCGTGGCACACGGCTCGTCTGTCAATTACACGTCATGTCCTGTGCACAAATAATCCCGGTGACGATCCCTGTCTGCACGGTACAATTTTTGCACAGAACCTTATTGCCCTTGTCAGAAGAGAGTTGTCCGGAGCTACGGATTCATTTGAGATGGTCCAGAGATTGAGGAAGTGGTGGCAGGTTTTTGAGCAACTGGCTTGCATCCTTTTTAGATTTCAAGTGCCCGACGAAGTCGCGTATCGTCGAGATTGAGGGGCAGCGCATCACGTCGACTAAAATAGGAGTTACCTTGGCTCAGCGATATTTTACTGTTAAATTATGTAAATCAAAACTAAAAGCACTCACAAAAACACAAAACGTTTTCACTTAAAATTTCTGTTCATTTTTCAGTTTTATGCATCATTTTAACACGACACCAGAAAACAGTTCACTGACTTATGAAGTGAAAGCAGTTCTACTTGAATTTATTTTCCAAATCCCCGACGACAGTTAGAACTAGGGGCGACTGTGTTAAATTTTTTCCTTCTCCTCTTGATTTTCTCTATCTCGTGTCAAGTTGAATCCTGGTAGGAAAATACAGTCAAAGCCTTTACGCCTCGGTGCCATGAAAAAGCAACCTACAAACCCATCCCGTAGATGTCTTCAAGTCTTTACTTCAAATCAAATTTTCATGGATACCTTTAGCTAGCCTCAGATCCTGTCTTGGAAGCCCCATTATGAATTGTATCCAATGGGAAGTTGACGTGTTAGGTCCATGTAGTTCTGAAATGGAGGCGACGCTATTAGTGATTTGCTATTTTATTAGTTCCTTTTGTAGTAGAGTAAGGAGGAAGGTCCACGAGTGTTTAGCACAAGTTGTTTTATTTCCCAACGTTTCGACTCAATTCTTCCGTTTTTTTCAACTGCAACCAACTTTCCTTTTGAAGCTTGAACTTTTTTCGGCCTCTGCTGATTGACAACGCATGAAGGCCAGTTTCCAACTCTTTCTGCACCTGTACATCAAAGCACATTTAAAATTAAAAGAAGAAATTATTAGAAGACTATATCGTGATTACTGATTATGAATGAGAGGAGCTCAACGAGTACCTTCTGGTGGCGCTGGACAGCAGGATCTCCTTTAAACTTAATCAAGAATATATGTCGAAAAATCACGAAAATCTAAAATATATGTATCACAGATACACAAATTCAAGCGTGTTTAATTCTATTACCAAAATATAGTCACAACTCTTAACAACATTTGAATGGGTTTCGGCATCGTTTGGAACCCCATGCATGTGCGGCTCGTTGATGATATCTAGGTGGGATCGGGTCAGTTCTTTTTCTAGGGAGGTTTCGATCTGCTCAACTCTGACAGCCATCATCCAAGGTCACCCATGGAACTAGCGGACTTATTTTGACGATCCGAGAGGTTGTCCTAAAGCCCCGGACGGTATGTCTACCTAAACTAACGAGCTAGTTGCGTTGTAACGCCAGTCTGATTTATTAAGCTTTGCGAAGCAATTAGCTTTCTAAGGTTACTACAGTCGTTGATCGGTATCTTTTTGCATTGCCCCTTCGTGGTTGCGAGACTCCAGTTAAAGCCTACAGCCTATACACTGAGTCGGATTGGGCAGAAACTTTGTGGGGACATTAGTAGTAGCCCCAAGGAAGAGCATAAGAACTTTTGGGCCTCTTCGGATAAGCCCTTCAAAGGTTCCTGCAGGTGTCCGAAATTTTTTTAGATGGCAATGGGGGTTCATATTTTCATGCAATGCATCCCCTT
>VICI01003420.1:0-13335 GCA_019593645.1 Akabosia matsudoensis | reverse complement strand
GAGTATACTTTTCGCTTAGAGTAAGATAGAATTAGAGAGGAACACTCAATGCATTCTACATAAACTAATGGATAACAAAATTTTTATTTTTTGGTTTGAAGGAAACTGTTTGACCTGACCTTCTTATTCTATGACTTTTCGCAATAATCTCCAGAGCACTGCATAAAATAATAGCTGATACCTTTGCTTGATGATGTAGGAAATAAAAAAGAAGATAAAATGTGAAAGTATGCCAGTTATTGTAGCGAACCTCAAACTGTGAACCCATCATACATTGCAAAAATAAGCTATGACGGTAATAGTCAAAATGGTGAAAGGACATTTATCAATCATGTACTATGTGAGGGCCTATATTTTGTACAACGGTGGATGCACAATTTAGGACAAACATCACTTAAATCAAACGATAAGTGATGACATTTGGTACATAGATTCGGATAAGTACAAATTGATACAGCGTTTCAGGTTTAATAGAGTTGCTTACCAAGTAACTGTAGTTTATTTCTATCACTGTAATGCAATTTTCTTTGCTGTCAACACGGGCTTGCTTATCTGAAGTGTAATATTTTCAAGGCTGTTATCATTGTCGTGAATCTATGTGGTATGACTGCGGAAGTATCCAATGCGAACCTTTGACGTTTGCTTACAAGGATAATTTAATTTTCTTTTCTCTTTTTCAGGGTAATATACGTACTTCCAAGAAGTCCTATCGAAATCCAAATTAATTATGTACACACGTTTGGTGTTGCACATTTTGCAGGTAAATCTACGTACATGACGGCTGCATAATGTGAAAAAAAATCTTTTGGAGCAGCTAGCCCTTGGACAGCTAGTCTCTGAGCTAGCCCGTTACCTTAAAGTAGAGAGTAGTTACAATAGCTCGAAAACTTTTAAACCAAAACGTGAACCCTGGGCAATAAACCAGCTACAGTCAATGAATTATTTACATGTGAAACACACAGACAATTTACCACCTTCAAACGTAACACTATATACATATACATTTCATTTGTCTCTATGTTATACTACCTGAATCTTCAAGTCCTGCAATTGTCAGGCGTAAAAGCTCCATCACCCTACAATTAAATTCATGTACACAATATGCAATTATCTGCGAAGAAGCATGCACCAACTTACAGAATACCTTTCCCCCCAGGATTAATGTACGAAACTGCACTTTCGTGTACCTATAAAATATTTTTTTTCTGTTTATCAGTTTTTATTTGATTTCGTATGACGGATAGCTCATAGATGTTTTATTTAGGGGAAACATTTTGAGTCACAACAGCTCTTCAGTAGAATTATAGCGGATCGATGTTACAAATCTATTTTTGAGATAAAATGTACATTACAGAGCCTGGAACACAAAACACAAAAGCGTCTCGGGTTTTCCAACGAAAAATCTCAATAGAGATCATTCAGCTCAAACAGAATGACTTCATCGTACCATTAAGTTATACTTTCGCATTATACATCAGAATTCAACCGGTGATAAGAAGGAAATGACAAGTGCACTTTAAATTTTGTGATTACGTGCCATTCCACATTAAGACCAAAGAGAATTTTTGCTTACGAACCCAATATCCTCCGCACGACTGTCAAAAGCACGAGTTTATCGATTATAAAGATAGCACGACATGTACATAAACATTAAAACATGGCTCATATTTACATTACTAGTACAAACGTAAAAAATTATTTTCAAGGCGAGAACTAAGAATTTTCAAACAAGTCGAATATCTTATTTTATAAGAAATGAGAATTCCACCACTATCTTGGTGAAAATGTACAACAGTTCGATCGTTTACGTCATTTTTGTGCTTAAGAGTGAAATGATTGAGGTGAGGAGCAAAAAATTTTTTTAAATTGAAAAATTGATTCCGCAGGACTGCTCGGCAGTACCTTACACCTTTACCAGAGAGTTCACCAGACTAGTTTTCTTTGCATGCCATTTACATTTAAAAGGCTTTAAACATCATGCATGTCTGTAAACTCCTCTCGAGGTTAGTAGGAGTTAGTAGGAGTAGAAGCTCGATGTTACCAGCACCTGCATCACTAGTCGTATTAAGTAGTTTTGCTGCAGTGATTCTTGTACGCTTCACTTTCAAAATGTTCACGACATGGGAAGTTCGGCAAAGTACATAAATTGTCGCTCTAATTATGTGGCATCTTTGGCCAAAAAAACGTAATCACTGTAAAAATGTCACGCAATATTGGATTCAAAGAAAGAGACTGGTCCGCAAAAACTATTTGTCTTTACGTTTTTTACATAGTCAAATCAGCCTGCTGCGAAGATTTTTTGCAAGAAAAGTCTAGTTTCGAAGATTCGCCGTAGAAAGTTCCTCAATTCTAAAGAACAAATTTTCTTTTGCTATCATGTGCCTGATATTTTTTAAGGTACGTGCAACATGACATGCCATGATATAAGGTGATTGGCATGGCATGATAATTTAAATTTGTGTTCTTGTAAGAAACATGTAGGGCAGAATGAACCATTATTTCAGTATTACATATCGAAACATCTTAAGATTGACTTTGAAAACTTACCTGTTGAGCTTAAGCCAAGATTCCAGGTACTAATTAAAGGTAGCGAGCATCATCGTTTCTCTAATTAAAATTTAAAGGCATCTAAAAAAAGTATTTCCCACCGCAATAAAAATGTGTGCAACGGCGGGTCTGTTATCTTATAAATAAGCATTGAAATCTAAAAAATGAGAAGCGTTCATGGACTGTTGGGGCGCTATGTGCAATAAAAATGCATTCACATCGTGATCCTGATTTCATAGGCCTAAAAGAAGCAACAATTAAGTATGAAGACATGCCACTGTTCCCACTTTACTACTTAATAGATTTCCTAAATTACATAGTTTTCTGCACAACATACGATGTACGAAGTAAATGCGTCACAAAGTACGTTACGCTGAAACCAATGGTCATTTCTCGAGAAATATTATTCATGAACTGTGGGATTAGATTAAAATAACAAGTTTTTAATGTTTACGAGCACATGTTGACACTGACTGACATATTGAAAATGAAAATGGCTATAGGTCTGCCAACAAATATAAAGCTGCCTGTTCTATTGAATCCCTCAAAATCATTAATATATATCGGAAGCTTCCAAGTAGTTCCAGATCAATACTGTATGAATCCAAATACTCGAGCGTGATTAAAATTTGCAATCGAATTTATATGTGCATATTTATTTAGTATTTACCTATGTACAAAACGTGTTTCAATTATGCATACAATTATGAACGTGGTAAACACAGCCAAAACATGCATTGGGTAAATCAGCAGGAGACTTAAATTCAATACTTCTACCTCACGATTTGCACTTTATTAGTAGGTATGCTTCTTATGATCAGTTTGTCGTTGACGAAGTTTTCAGAGACTCAATGAATTCAATTTTACATGTTCATATCTCAATCAGAATGATTTTGATTATCGTCAGAAAATTGACTCAATCCACTGACTAAACCGTTCACGCTCAGCGTTTTCATAATTTTCTTTAAAACGTTGCTAAAATTTGCATGATCGTTATTCTCTTCATCGTCGTTTTCATCGCTTTCGCTATTCGACGAGGACTTACTATTCTCACCCAGTAAACTGTTCAAGTTTAAGTTACGCCGAGTTCTTTTCTTGCCAGATTCTTTGTTTTCGGACGAGCCATCATCGCTTAAAGTTTCGTTGCAAGGCCCAATTGACGCTGTGGTGTCATCAAAGTTCACTTCACCCAAATGAGAGTGACCATCCGTTCCTGGTGTCGATTGTTACGTGTCGACCGTGGCATGCTTCATGCGAGTACAATATGACACAATTGTCGTGACTATTAATGGAAGACGCTTTTTTGTAAAGCAAGGCTGGAACGTTGCTACAATTTGTGATTTTCATGGTCCACGGGATTCCTAAATTAATCGAGGGGCGATTTATGAAATTTGGAATCATTGCCTGAGAAAAATAAAATGTTATGGTCATACCCCAAAAGTTTGATTCTGTATAAATCGTAACTTCATCCGATGCGTTTTTGTGGTGGTGGGTTACGGTATCCTTCAGTTTTGTCAGTAAATCTTCACCTTTCACAAAATGCCCAAAGACGAAAATTGAGCAAATTGCTAAAATTATAGATTGTGGATAAACCATGATTAAGATTCAATAATCAAGACCTGTTGTGTCTTCACCAAACAGAATGGAATTGATACCTGGTTCGGTCATGAGGCATTCTGGGCGAACGTTCTAAAACATCATAATCATCATAAAAGCCATTCATTTCTAAAACATCATTTTCACTAATTAGCTAATCGGCTAGTTAGCACTATCGTTTTCTTAAAAGCTAGCTGTGAACGATCCACTTTGTTTAGAAAAATCTGGAATAGGTGCTAATAAAACTGTACTTTACTCTGCGGCAAGTGCGTAATCAAAAATAGACATGCTATTTATTTCAAAAGGCTCTAAGTTGGTATATGGCGCTTTATAATGCACGAAATCATCCAGCAGCGAAAGATAAGATGGAAATAGATGTCTTCACAAGAAATGTACACCAAGTCCAATTTGTAATCCTTTCGTACATACGTCCCGTTTCGTGTATTTAAGTGGCCAGCAATAATTTACTTCCAATCTTCCAAAGTTGCCCAGACCAACGGCCAGTCCTACTCCACATGCAGCTCTCAAGTCTTTGAGTATGTTGTCTAAATATATTCATCCGCATATTTTCACACATTTTTACTTAAATTTTCAAATCTAAGTTGCAGGTTTATTTCCACTCACCCCCTAAAATTCTATCAGCAAGATTGCCAGCATTGCAAAACAAATGAAGACGGCAATTATCGACCATTGGAAATCTTCGGTTTACATAGGGCAGGGGAGCATAAAGATGGACGGCATACGCCCAATATCCCTGTTGTTTTTGCAAGAAAAATAAGACCAGCCATTAAAAACCATTTCTACACGTGATGAAAAAAAAATCCCAACAATGCTCCAAATGTTTATTGTTACCAAATTTCCCGTTGCGACCCCACCAGCACCTATGTTTATCCCTCGCTGCTCAAAACCTCGGAGTGAGGAGGGTCCACCAAAGAAAAATCTATCAGCAATGCCGCAGTTTTTCGGATTACAGCCAAAAGGTGTAATCACGCCCATGCGAAAAGAGCTCTGCAACACCTACATATACAATAATTGATATTTCATCAATCACAAAGATGATTACGTTTGTTTTCTGTAGTTTATATACGGTACCATATGTGACAAAAGGGGCAGATTGTGCTGAACATCTACATCAAACTTATGAAATCGTGCGTCTCCCAGCAGACCGGCTACTTCTTGAAGAAAGTTAACGTAAACTCCGTTACTGGGCAAAACTGCGTGATCTCGATTGTCTATTGTCAAAGTGTGACGAACAGCAGACTTGAACGAGTGTCCACAATCAGACCTCACAGCAAACGGAGTAGCCCAGTGCATAGGTTTGATATGACGCCACATTCCCTCGTACTCTAATTTTAGGTGAATATCTCGAAACTGAATACACACGGGACAATAAATTACAAATAGGTTACACGTCACAATCCATCATTTGTTAAAGCGCTAAAAACTGATTTCCCCAACCCTAGGATCAATTTTATGACAGTAAAACGCCATTAGCAAGCCCATCATTGTATTGTGGTAGGATGTTTGTGATGCTGTCGAGTTGGACTGAAGAACGGATCCTTTGACGCTGTAAATTGTTTAAAAAACTGTAATCACCCCCTTTCACACATGATGTTCATCCAACAGTATAATTAAAATGTCACCTGGCATTTGGCAGTCCTAGAATGGGTTTCGCCATACTCATTTCCATATTCTTTTCTTTATTTGAGCTGTATGCGTATTCGCATTCCAGCCTTTCGCCTCGGCCGAACAAGTTGGGCATTCGTAAACCAGTTTTCACTTGAGCGTCAGCCCGAGCCCCCATCTCCGTTTTGGCACTGGCAGTCACGCGACTCAGTTCTTTGACTAGAAATGTGACCTTAACAATTGTCCAATAAGTAAAACATGAAGATTGGGAATTTTTCGTTTCCTGATTGCAAATATTCAAAAAAAATGACATAACTTACAGTGTATTGATCTAGGGAATCGATAAGTTCATTCTCTTTGTCGATATCGATGACTGTCCCCACATCTCGGAATATTTCGAGCCTTCGTNAATGACATAACTTACAGTGTATTGATCTAGGGAATCGATAAGTTCATTCTCTTTGTCGATATCGATGACTGTCCCCACATCTCGGAATATTTCGAGCCTTCGTAAATTTTGTTGGGCCTGGCCAACTCTTAAAATCAACTGAAAAAAAAATCAGAATTAAAAATGAAATAGGAAAAGCTAGTAATTAAATTATAACGGAATTTAAACTTCGACTTCGACGTAATCTACAAAACTTACTTCGCCGAAGGTTTTGGACCGGAATACATCCGTAACGGCGTCTGCTACAAAATCACTTTTAGTCCTTTCCAAACCATCAAAGTTTACCGTTGAAACCTTCACTGGTACTGTTTCGAGGTCGATATTGTCGTCCATTCCTACAAGGCTTCGGGAGAAGATACCTTCCGGGTCAAGTCAAGTTGGAATAATTGTTGATTAGGTTGCCGATTGACATCAATATTTTGATTTTTAAAAAATAATTAGTTATAGGGAGTGGGGTCTTAGGGAAAAGGAAAGTAAAAGATCATCATCATATTATTGATATCTATGCTTGTAATCCACCTGTTGAAAGCTTACAATTTTAGGACGCGCTGTTGACGTCGCGTAAACATACCCGTTTTTCATCGTGAATTTTCGGTCAACTTTGAATGTAGTTTTGAAAAACCAGATAAAACTAGATCTTATTTAATCTCATAGGTAGTTCATTACTAATTTTCACAAAAGCTGAGTGATTCAACTTTCATCAAAGAGGGGATTTTGATACACAATACAAACAATTTAACAAAACGTGTTGCGCTTTGAGTTCTTGATGGCATGCTACTGATTTTTTTTAGTATTCTTCAAGAAAAATGCTGCCGATGAGATAGATGATGAGAATGACGATATTGGAACTATTTTTAGAAATAGGGTTCCACATGTATCTAGTGCACGGTAAGATAGAAAGAACACGTCTTCCTACATTTTAGTATTGTTAGTAAATATGGACTTATCATTTTGCAGTCCGGGTTTAATTCATTTCTACCCAGAATCCTATGGGGAGATTACTAAATACATTTGAAAATCATCATTCGGTAAGTGTTTAACTATCGTTTACGTTTCCGTCTTTTATTAAACGATTACTTTGATGGTTCGCAGAAACTTCAACGTGGACCGAGTTTCAAATCAAAATCCTCGTCGATGTTATCTGTCTGGAGTAGTTCTGGATTTGTATTGAAACAATGTCAGCTCCAAATATTGTACAGTATAAAATTACTGTGTTTTACTTTAATTCTGTGATTACCATATACCTAAACGCTTAACAATAAACCTATTATAATCTAAAGAAAATATATGGGAAAAGGCAGTCGTTTTGAGTTATGTTTTGCGAACAATTGTTGATCTACACAATTGGAGGATCTTAAAATATATGGGAAAAGGCAGTCGTTTTGAGTTATGTTTTGCGAGCAATTGTTGATCTACACAATTGGAGGATCTTGTAGGTATCTCTACCACGTAAAGACGGCTAAAGTCATTGAAAAATAAGAAAAAAGTGTAAGTGAAGCAAGACCTTGAACCTGCAAACAAAGTACATAAAGCAAGGGATTTTTCTTTTAAGCGACAGAAGATAAAAGCGACTTGTCGTCAGTCCTAGATGGGATGAAAGATTACTTCCTCATAAAAAGATGGTTCTTCTTTGTACCAAACAGGTTGACAGTTGGATTTGGTTGGAATTTAAAATATTTGGATAGAAAATGGACATGGAATTCTATCGGGTGTCGGGTTCAACGATAAAGTATTTCATGGGCCGAGGCAACAATACACTAATTTCGCCTCAGGGACAATATGTGTGTTAAACACTACTCCTTTCTAATGATGCTTCCAATTCAGAGTTTCATACTTGAAAGAAAAAGAGAATTCTTGAAGAGAAGTACTTCGAAAACAAACCTTTAGAAAGAAAAGAACTTCGTACGCTGGAAGGTGAAGGTAGAATTTGTTGTAGCATCCGACTTTACTAGATAAAATATTGTTTTAAAATCAATAAAGTATATTTTAAAGAAGTATTTAGGAAACTCGCCATCTAATATTTTCATTTGTCGGGAATCATTGGAGGTAATAGTTTTTGCTAAAGCTACACATTTTTTACTACTTCAACAATTAGCTTCTCGTGTTATACTCGTGTACAATTAATTTTATAGTACAATCTAAAATATTCATTTACAAACTAGAAATGAAGGCTTTGTTGATTATCGTGCTGTGTGGAGTTCACCAAGGGACAGTTGCTTGTAACTCGTTCTATTCAGACTACGGACACGGACTCTTTGGCGATGGATTCGGGGTAAAACTTAAGAATCCGTACCGAGAATAAAGCATTTCATTGAAGAAAAAATTCAAAAATCCTGTTTTTCATGTAAATTTGTTTAGCGACCTCACATGCACGTCAATTCACACTACAGTCCTGGATATGGCCATCATGGCTATCCACATCATGGTCTTGGGGTAAGAGGGCAAAAAGTCCAGGTTGAAAATTGGCAATGGGTGTAAAATTTGCTTGATTTTGTAAACCAAATTCGACTGTAGGGGATGCTCCGTACAGGTATAAGTGAGTCGCACACTGTCCACCATCACCATCGTCGGCCATTAATTCCTATATCGAGTCATCGACACGTCCATCGTGTCTATCGCAGGTCGCCCCATGTAAGAAAGTTCAAAAACGATCAATTGGTTTTTCATGCATTTTTGCGTAACTTTGGGTTATCACGTTTTTATCTTTTTCTTTCAAGATCCACAGGTTTCATACCACGTCGACTTAACGAGATTCAGACCCCGACCGCTGGTTCTACCACAACCGACACTTGTTCATGATTCTGCCATCCAGGGAAGTCACCTACAACAAAATATCTTCCACAACTCTGTCCATCTTCGGGATCGAATTCTGAACAGCTTGACTTTATTCCGCATAACAAATTTAATTTTGATTGTAATTTTCAACTATATCGTTCTAAGCTATGCTGACACTTTTGGAAACTGCTATTTCTTTAGTTATAATACCTATCATCACCATCATGATTATGATGTATGTCCGTATAGTCTAATGGATATTCTTTGTTACAATGCTGTCCATGTGTACATTACCTTCAGGGGATTTTTATAATCGTTATTAATAAGTTATGTAATAAATCGATAAAGATGATTGAATTTTATGTATAGTCGATTGACATTTGACATGGCAGTGTTGCTTTTACAGCAATTAAGTAAAAAAAATCAACATCAATCATCAATGATTCTTGTTTAGAGAATGAACAACATTTTGTGCTTCCTTTTGTTACTCAGCCTTGAAACGTTTCTTATTTATGTGAGCCTAACGAGCAGCATAATAGCCATTTTCAATTCCATTTTTGCTCAGAACAACTTGCCACAACTGGATCCGTCTGGACTTAAAACATCCTGCAGCCATTTGCAAGTAATACTTCCACAAACGAAAAAACTTGTCCCCGTACTTGCTCTCAATCTTGGGCCAGTTCCGGTTGAAGTTTTCATACCATGCAATCAGAGTTTTGCTGTAGTCATTCCCGAAATTCTGCCAGTCTTCGATGATGAACTTTTTCTCAATGTGTTCAGTGATGTGCTTGTAGTAAGGAAGTATTCCATTTGGAAAAATGTACTTATCAAACCAGGCATCGGCGAGAGGAAAGTCATGATGGGAAACCCCAATTGTGTGGAGGAGAAAAATTCCGTCCTCTTTGAGGCAGCGATGCGCAGTGTCAAAAAAACTTTGATAATTCTTTGGGCCCACATGTTCAAACATACCTGAGCATATTTCATATAAAAAAACAAAGTAAATATTGAATTAATGCTTGCCAAACGATTGACCATCAACACACTTATCACCCAGCTAAAAATAGATTTTTATGCTTACCCACACTGACAATCCTGTCAAACTGCTCGTTTAAATCCCGGTAGTCCATAAGCCGTATATCAACTGGAAGTTTGGAACACCGGTCACTGGCATACTTGGCTCCTTCTTTGGATACAGTAATGCCGACTACCTGGACATCGTAGTTTTCCGCCAGGTATTTACTCATTCCACCCCAGCCGCATCCTAATTAAAATATGGGTAAACAGATAAAGTACTACAGGAATGGCTTCAGCTATTGTTTTACTTAAAGAATTGATTATTAATTTATTACCGATGTCGAGCACTCGCATTTTCGGCTTTAGCATGAGCTTTTTCGCGATAAGCTCCATCTTATCAGTTTGCGCTTCCGCTAAGTTCTTTGCAGTTTTCCAATAGCCACAACTGTAGTTCATGGATGGATCTAAAAATGACTCGAAGAGGTCGTTTCCTGTTGTGGATGGAAAATCACGTTAAAAAAATATTTTAAAGATTGGTTTCCTGTCGTTGCCATTAAAAGTATCAAATAAACTTTTGTAATAATAATTGTTCCCTCATTAAAGCGCCTACGGCTACTTCTGTAAAGATCTTTGTCTCGCTTACCAAGATTGTAGTGCTTTTCCCCGACTTCCCAAGCTTTCTTTTCCGTTTGAAGGTTGAAATGTACAAATTCGAGATAGTTGAGGAATCGGTTCCACGGATTCATATACACATTGTACAATCCTTTTCTCATTGTTCTATAGTTTAACTCGACCATATCGTCACAGTCCCAGACTCCGTCAACGTAAGATTCCCCGAGCCCCAAGGGGGCATTGTTGGTCAGTCGAAGAACGAACTCTTTTTTTCTGTGAACTTTAATATCCCACGGATTTTTACCGTCAATTTCAACACCCGCATCTTGATACGACTTTTTCACGAGTTTTTCAATAGAATCCCAGAAACAGACTAATTATTACAGCCTCAAAAGCTTTGTATGCACGTATAAATGATATCACACCGGTGTAAAAGAATACACCGCAACTTGTCCATGATCCGGCCATGTCGGCTAACCAAAGTCACACTAAAAACCTTTTTTATGTGTTAACTTTTGTTGTGAATTTTTTAAAGCCTTGCCAAGTCAGAAATGATAATATATCAAAAACAACCCTAGACTTAATTATGTAAAAGCTGTGATAAAAAAACTGACGAGCCGCAAGTGTACACTGAGAGGTTTAACGGGAACTGCCGACACTCTCATAAAATGACTACAGAGATTTACAATGGCTAACTTTTTTTCAAATTTACTGTTTTTCCCATTCTCACAAGACGCATTCCCATTCCAAATAATGGTTGATGATATCATAAAGATTACAATGGAGGCTAACAATCGACTAAGAGCCTGGATTATGAATGGCTCATTGCAGAATTTATGTTTGCTCAACTCATCACGTCATCTTCCACCGGCCACCTTCCTCCCTCGGCTTCACCTCATCCACTTGTCGTACCAGGTTTCATTAAACTACTAACTTTTCATTTCGTCACGTGAAGAAGTGTAAACAAGAACGCTTTTGAAGGTTTATCAACATCACAATAACAGTCCCACCACCTAAAATGATAATGGTTGAATATTAAAACAATTTTTTTTCGATGCAGCTTTTAAAGTCTGTTCAATGCACTGACACATTCAGTTGGCAGATTTTGCAGACACGCAAACGCTAGCGTTTCCCTCGGGACTACGGACTTGCTATGAAATAGGAAGCGCGATCCAGAGGAGGACAGATATTTCTAATCTATGCATATTCATTGCCACTTGTGTCCTATAATGGGCATACATAATGAGTTATTATGTAAGTGCAATGTGTGTACAGGAAATTAATGTGGATTTTATATTCGAGATAGAACTAAGATTGAAACACACATTCACTAGCCAAGTGTTTCGCAGTAAAAGTAATAATAAAAACAGAACGAATGATGAAATTGCATGGACGCATTTATGTAACATCCTCACATTTCCTTCAGAGTAGCGAATTGGTTAATGGGTTCGGAAAATATGAAGACTGTCTATTGCACAAGGGAAAAGGATTGTTTGCGGATATGAATTGATGGCTGTAGAGAGGTTCTTCATAAGCGTCACATGATATAAGTCGGTGTAACGAAAAACGGTTTGATAAGAGTCCGCGTGCGTATATTACTCACTGTCGGACAAACATGCGAATATCTAATCGGATGTTTTATTTATTTTGGATAATGGATGAAACTTGTTGATGAGAAGTAAATATCGTGGAAAAACGGGCGAATCACAGTGTCACTCTTAGAAAAATGTATTCTTATTGTAGACACACAAAAATGTATTCCATGCACGTTTTCTGTCAGTGGCAATAGTCTTTCAAACAATGCAATGCAATAAGTGGCCATTTTTTCAGTACAACGTACAAATTTATTGATGTGCAGTAGTATTTCCCACAACTGGTCGAAGGAATATCCTGACGCCCGAAATGGTGGATAACACAAAACAGAAAACTTCACAATTTACAGCTAAAAAATGTTTAAGTGTTTTAGCTACATTTAAACGTAGATTCTCGTAGGTGGAACAGATCATGACGTATACGCGATCATAAATCCCCCCAAAGCTCCAGGATCTTCTTTGCTTTTTGAAGCGCAACACCTTCTTATGTCATATGTAGTGATCATAAAAATATGATTAATATTTGAAGCATCCTTGAATTCTGTTAATATTTTAGCGCTCTTAGGTAAAATCAATAAAATGTTTCAACACTTCACATGGAAAGCATCAATATTCACCATTTTCAGCATCGAGGCACTTGAAAGAGCGATTTCTAGTGCTACTAACTAGCTAGAGCCGTGCCTAAATAATGTTCAAAAACAGAAAGGAATAAAGTGCGTGAGCTCCAATACAAATTCGGTTCCTAATAAACGAATGGGTTTCCATAAGTTTTCATTAGCTTTTGATGGGACTGAAGCTAATAAAACAGTGTTTCACAATTTATTTCAGTTCAAATGCTCGTTTCATGTGAATTTTTCGCTCTCAGTAGGTAGCTGCACAGTCATTTCGTCACAACAGCACTTTATTTCAGCCAAGCGGTTGTTGAAAACCAAGTAAACACTTGTAATGATTAGATGGAATGTAATAATGTTTGATGTTCATTTTAAGACGTTTGATTGCATGCTTCCGCTGTATTTATATTTTTCTATGTTGCAGGTGTTTACATACAGACAGCTACGGGTTATTGCGATGAATAAGAAAAGATTCAATAATATACTTTAAGCCTGACAACAGTTCAATCATGCG